>CM034149.1:489811167-489823667 GCA_019776745.2 Taxus chinensis | reverse complement strand
TGTGTATGTTCATGTGCCTGTGTGTGTGCATGTGCATGTGTGTGTGCATGTCCATGTGCATGTGCATCTACGTGTGTGTGTTCATATGCATGTGCATGTGAGCGTTTATGTGTGCCTGTTTGTGTGTGTGTTCATGTGCGTGTGTGTGTGCGTGTGCGTGTGCGCGTGCATGTATATGTGCATCTACGTGTGCATGTGCATGTGCATGTGCATGTTTGTGTGCATGTGTATGTGCGTGTGCGTGTGCATATACATGTAGGTGTGCGTGTGTGTGTGTGCATGTATGTGTGCGCGTGCGTGTGAGTGTACGTGTGCTTGTGCATGTTCATGTGCGTGTGTTTGTGAGTGTGTGTGTGTGCGTGTGTGTGTGTGCGTGTGTGTGCATGTACATGTGGGTGTGCGTGTGCATGTGTGTGTGCACGTGTGTGTTCATGTTCGTGTGTGTGTGTCTGTGAGTGTATGTGCTTGTGCATGTGCATGTGCGTGTGCATGTGCGTGTGTGTGTGTGTTTGTGTGTGTGCACGTGTACGTGTGCATGCGCTTGTGCGTGTGTCTATGAGTGCATGTGCATGTGCGTGTTCGTGTGTGCATGTGTATGCGTTTGCGTGTGTGTGTGGGTAGGTGTGTGTGTGTGTGTGTGCATGTGTGTTTGTGTGTGCGTGTGCGTGTGCTTGAAAGTGTGTTTCCACGTGTGCGTCTCTGTGTGTGTGGGGGTCTTTGTGTGCGTGTGCATGTGCGTGTGCGTGTGCGTGTGTCTGTGTGTGCATGTGCGTGTGCATGTGCATGTGCGTGCGTGCGTGTGTGTGTGTGTTTGTGTGCGTGTGTATGATCATGTGTGTGTGTGTGAGTGCATGTGCATGTGTGTGTGCATGTGCGTCTACGTGTGTGCATTCATATGCATGTTCATATGAGCGTCTACGTGTGCGTTTTTGTGTGTGTGTTTGTGTGCGTGTGAATGTGCGTGTGTGTGTGTGTGTGTTTCTGCACGCATAAGCATGTGTGCATGTGTGTGTGCGTGTGCATGTGCGTGTGCGTGTGTATGTGTGAGTGTGTTCCTTTGTGAGCATGTGTGTGAGCGTGTGTGTGTGTGTGTGTGTGCCTGTGCGTGTGCATGTGCGTGTGCGTGTGTGTGCGTGTGTGTGTGCATGTGCACGTGCGTGTGAGTGCGTCTATGTGTGCATGTGGGTGCGTGTGTACGTGTGTGTGTGCATGTGTGTGTGCGTCTATGTGTCCGTGTGGGTGCGTGTGTGCGTGTGTGCGCGCGAGCGCGTGTGTGTATGTGAGAGCGTGTGTGTGAGTGCGAGCGTGTGTGCGTGTGTGTGGCTGTGCGTGTGCTTGTGTGTGTGAGTGTACATGTCCGTGTGCTTGAAATTGTGTGTGCGCATGTGTGTCTATGTGTGCGGGTGAGTCTGTGTGTGCGTGTGCTTGTGCCTCTATGTGTGCGTGGGTGTGTGTGCATGCTTGCGTGTGTGTGTGTGCACGTGTGTGTGTGCATGTGCATGTGTGTGTGTGTGCGCGTGTGGGTGTGCGTGTGTGCGTGGGTGCGTGTGTGCATGTGTGCGTGTGTGTGTGCGCGAGCGCGTGTGTGTGTGAGTGCGTGCATGTGTGTTTGTGTGTGTGAGTGTGCATGTGTGTGTGCTTGAAACTGTGTGTGCGCGTGTGCGTCTATGTGTGCATGTGAGTCTGTGTGCGTGTGTGTGCCTCTATTTGTGTGTGTGTGTGTGTGTGCGCGCGCGCGTGTGCGTGTGTGTGTGTGCATGTGCATGTGTGTGTGCGTGTGGGTGTTTGTGTGGGTGTGGGTGTGCATGTGGTTCTATGTGTGCGTATGTGTATGCCTCTTTGTGTGCATGTTTGTGTGTGCGTTTGCATTTGCGTGTGCATGTGCCTGTGCCTGTGCTTGTGTGTGTGTGCCTATGCCTATGTGTGTGTGTGTGTGTGCGTGTGCGTGTGCATGTGCTTGTGCATCTGCGTGCGCGTGCGCGCGTGTGTGTGTGTGTGTGTCTTGTGTGCATGTGCATGTGCCTCTCTATGTGTGTGTGCATTTGCCTCTGTGTGTGTGTGTGTGCATGTTCCTGTGCGTGTGCATGTGCCTGTGAATGTGCCCCTGTGTGTGTGTGCATGTGCCTGTGTGTGTGCATGTGCCTATGAATGTGCCTCTCGGTGTGTGTGTGCATGTACTTGTGTGTGTGCATGTGTCTGTGAATGTGCCTCTGTGTGTGTGTGCATGTGCATGTGCCTGTGCGTGTGCATGTGCACGTGCGCGTGGATCTGAATGAGTGTGTGTGAATGCATGTGTGTGTGTGCGGACACGTGTGTGTGATGGAGTGTGTTTTCCTATGTGTGTGTGTGTGTGTGTGCATGCATGAACATGTGTGTGTGTGTGTGCGCGCGTGTGTACATGTGCATGTGTGTGTGTGTGTGTGCGTGTCCGTGTGTGTGTATGTGCCTGTGTGTTTCCGTGTGCGTGTGCCTGTGCACGCGCGCGCGCGTGTGTGTGTGCCTATGCCTATGCGTGTGCGTGTGCGTGTGCGTTTGCGTGTGCGTGTGCGTGTGTGTGTGTGTGTGTGCATGTGCGTGTGTGTACGTGTGTACGTGCGTGTGTGTGCGCCTGTGTGTGTGTGTGTGTGTGTGTGTGTGTGTGTGTGTGTGTGCGTGTGCGTTTGCGTGTGCGTGTGCGTGTGCATGTGTGAGCGTGTGTTTGTGTGACCATGTGTGTGTCTGAGCGTGTGCATGTGCATGTGCATGTACGTGTGTGTGTGCATGTGTATGTGCGTGTGTTTGTGCATGTGCATGTGCGTGTGTTTGTGTGTGTGCTTGTAGGTGTGTATGCGCGTGTGCGTCTGTGTGTGTTTGGGACTGTGTGTGCGTGTGCCTTTGTGCGTGTGTGTGCATATGCGTGTGCATGGGTGTTTGTGCATGTGTGCGTGTGTGTGCATGTGCGTGTGCGTGGGTGTTTGTGCGTGTGTGTGTGTGTGCGTGTCTGTGTGAGTGTGTGTGTGCATGCTCGTGTGTCTCTGTGTATGTGTGTGTGTGTGTGTGTGTGTGTGTGCCTCTTTGTGTACGTGTGTGTGTTTGTGTGTGCGTATGCATGTGCATGTGCATGTGCATGTGCATGTGCGTGTGCATGTGGGTGTGCGTGGGTATGTGTGTGTGCGTGTGAGTGTGCTTGTAAGTGTGTTTGCGTGTGCGCGTCTGTGTGTGCGTGTGGGACTGTTTGTGCGTGTGTGTGTGTGCATGTGCGTGTGCGTGTGTTGGTGTGCATGTACTTGTGTGAGTGTGTGTGTGTGTGTGTGTGTGTGTGTGCATGTGTGTGTGCGTGTGTTCGTGTGCGTGTACTTGTTTGAGTGTGAGTGTGTGTGCGTGTGTGTGTGCATGTTCATCTGGGTGTGTATGTTCATGTGCCTGTCTGTGTGCATATGCATGTGTGTGTGCGTCTATGTGTGCATGTGCGTCTACGTGTGTGTGTTCATATGCGTGTGCATGTGAGTGTTTATGTGTGCCTGTTTGTGTGTGTGTTCATGTGCATGTGCATGTGCATGTTCGTCTGCATGTGCGTCTACGTCTGCGTGTGTGTGTGTGTGTGCGTGTGCGTGTGCACGTATGTGTGCATGTGCGTGTACGTGTGCACGTATGTGTGTGTGTGCGTGTGCATGTGCCCCTGCTAATTTTTGTGGCTAACTCCTTGTGTTCTTGCCTCTCTTGTGCCTCAGTCTCCATTTTTTATTTTTAGGCACTCAAATCTTTCTGCAAATGGCACCATTGGATAGAGCTCTCTCTCGGCTTTCCAGAAAGGTAAAGTTTTCCTCCTAACTCCTCATATTTTTCAAGTTATGGCTTGGCAGAGTTTTTGTGAGAAATTTTCCCTTTGGAAGGCCCGCAGCCAATCAAGAGCTGCCACGTGTCCAAGGGCAAAAAAACACCAAGCGACCCAAAGAAAAAATGGTCAGGAAGGGCCTGTGCCCAATCAGAACGTGCCATGTGGCACCTGGAGTGGCGGAGCGCGGGGAAAATTTGAAAAATGTTCCAAAGACCAAACGGGTAAAAATTCAAACTTTTTGCCCGCCGATCTGATTTTGGCCTGTTTTTGCCCTAAAACTTCAAATCACCATAACTTTCGATCCAGAGATTGGATTTTCACGTTCTTTATATAAATGGAAAGATGGTGAAATTCTCTACAAGATTCCATGGTCATTTTTTAATTTTGGTTCATTTTAGAGGGAGAAAATAAAAAAACGCTTCTGGTACGTGCCCATGGACAGAACTGACGTTTCAACAACCAATTTTAATGCAAAATGGGTCGCATTCTTCTCCAGCATGGTCAAAAATGTCAAGGCATGGGTTTGTAAGGACCTCCATGCTGTTTTTAATGCATTTTGGTCAATGGGGAATGGATCCCATGTTTTTTCACGTTTTCTCTCCCCTAGGCTCAACCCATACACTATAAAAGCCGGATTTGGCTCATTTTTCAAAGGTTGAACACTTTTTTTGCACAGCAAGCTTCTGTTTTCACTTTCAACAAGTGATTTTGGCAAGTATCAAACCTTCCAGGGATTGTAATAGGTTTTTCTGCCTCTTTGGTGTTGGAATACAAGGATTTTGATGTTGAAAATCACAATGCAGGCTCTGTGAATGCTTTCAGTCCTTTGTATGTGTTGTTTGCTTCATTTCAAACCCTTGATTACAGCTTATCAACCTGTGCATGATGTTTTATGTTGCCATTTCTGATTTGTGTCAATTTACATGAACAAGAAGTGCTCACCACTCGTTCGGTGTATCACCCTTATCAGTTTAGTTTCAATTTTTGCATTTCTTATCCCTGTCTCCTTGCAAATTAGGATAAAATTAGGATCTAAACCTTTGCAGTTGTGTAAATAATAGATCTAATCAGAGGAGTTTGAGGAACCAGCCTCTAATCTAGAGATTCCTCTCTCATCTTGCAAGTCCCACACTTGGAGAGAGGTTTCAATGTTGTGCAATCACACTGGATGCCTGAAACATCAACTTAGAAACCTGATTTGCATCCAAGGGTGCTGCTGATTTGCAACTGTTTTGGCATGCCCGATGGGACATTAGAGGTCTCATTTTCATTGCAGCAAAGTTGATGTGCATCTACTACAATTTTCTTGCTTAAAAGAGCTATAAGTTACACATCTGGTGACTCTAAGGAAGAAGAATCAGCTGGTTTTAGCAGTACAGACCTGAAAACTCATGAGAAGAATCACTACAAGGTCAAGAGCTGGAGAAGAAGAGGCGTTGTTTGAATATCTACAGTTATCTCCAAAAGGAATGAAAAGTGGGAGGAGAATCCAAAGGTCTCCATCTCCACCAAATAGAACTCTCTCAACTCCTCTACCTGGTAGGCCTTTCATTCAATCAACAAGGGTTCTAAGGCCAATTAGAATGGCACAAAACAACCCCTATGTCAATTTCACTGGCAACAGCCCACTTGCTCTCAATGCACAAAATCCAATTCCAATTGCAGCCTTGAAGAACATTCCATAAATCACTGGAGAGAATCAGACTACTCCTGGTGATCATGTTAAAGACATTGCCAACCTTTGTGCAATTCATGAAATCAATGAGATGCAAGTTGTTGTCAAATTGTTGGCATCTTCATTCAAGGGGAAGGATTTGCAATGGTTTAGAAGTCTTGCCTCAGGTTCTATTCAAAATTGGAACCAGCTATGTGTAGCACTTCATGAGCAATTTGGAGAGAAGGGAGACAACTTGTCTCTTTTGAAGTAGTTGACAACTATCAAGAGAGCTCCCAATGAGCAACTGACTGATTTCAACTTCAGATTTCAAAGGACTTGAGAGAGAATTTCAGTGGCAGTTAGGCCAACAGCAGAATGTGCTTTTCTTTACTATCTCAAAGCTCTAAATTCTAATATTTCTATGTTAATTCAGTCCATGGGAGGCACAACTATCCCCATTGCTTATAGCATTGCCATTAGAGCTGAAAATTGTTTGATCCAAGCTAGCAAACTAGCCCCTAGACCTATCACGCCATTGTTTCCAAGTTCAAAGAGCCCAAACACTAATCAAGCACCTAATTTGGCTCATTCTCCCACTCCTAGAAATTATAATTCAATTGAAGCTTCCACTTCATCTTCTAGTGCCTCAAATGAACTTCAAGAAGTCATGAAGCAATTGCAAAATTTAGGTAATGAGCTGGTTACTCTCAAGAGGCAACAAGCCCAAAGTTTTAGACCTTCCTTCTAGCCTCAAGCTCAGCCTAACAGGCAACCATATCAACCTCATAGACCACCCAATCTAGCTGCAAATCTAAATCAAGCAAGGCTTCCTGCCAACAGACCATTTCAGCCCTATAATCCAAATGCTATATCTGCCTCTAAGGCATTGGTGCCAACACAAAACAACATTGCTCAAGAGTATGATCGGTGTTTTCCATGCAATGAACCTCACAACCAATCTATGTGTTTCAACGGTGCCTTGAATCAAGTATTAATGGTGACAACTACTGGTGTGGAGGGTGAGGGCAGTCAAGGAAACAACCAACAACAAGAAACATTCCAGCAGCAATCAGCTCCAAATGACACCACACTTGTGAACTGGCAGGCAGAGGATTTTTGTGGCATAAATCAAACAGTCTCTCAAGGTGTTGCAGCCAACACAAGGTCAAAAAGAAGGAATTTGGGTGAAGAACAGCCATTAGCTCCAACCAATCCACAACCTTTTATGGCTCCACAAATGGTTGGGAAACAAAATCCAGTTGTAAATGCACAAGGGCAACCAAGAACAACTCCTAGACCAACTCAAATACCAGTTGTTGCTGCCCACATGCAAGGGATGAATATGCAAACTAAGGGACAGCAAAGAGATCCTTCATCACCATTTAGTATCATTGATCAGATGAAGAAGACAAATGTAAATATATCAATGTGGGAATCCCTATCTATCCCAGGCCAGAGAGATTTGCTACAAGCTGCCATGAAGGACTAGCCAACTTCGAATCAGCAAGTCCAAATGCAAGAGAAAGTGCTCACAAATGCTGCCTAGCCTGAAGGGAATCATGGAGGACAACAAGGTAAAATGTTGAAGCTCCCTCCTTTTTATGTCTCATTAATCATTGGAAACCAATTGGTGCACAATTGCATGATTGATTCCGGGGAAAGTAGCTCAGTGATGCCCAAGCAAATAGCTGATCAGCTAGGACTTCAATATGAAACCATATCTAAAGGAGTAGTGCAGTTGGATGGGACAACAGTAACAACAGTTGGGGTGATTAGAAACTTGATTCTTACCTTGCATGCATGTCCAAATGTTGTTGTTTTACAAGATGTATCAGTTATAGACCTTCCACCACTCTTTGCCCTATGTTTGTCAAGAGATTTCACAGCCAAGATTGGAGGATATTTGTCTGCTGATTGGTCACACATGTTGTTCAGAACGAGGTATGGAACCAAAGCTACAATCAGGTCTTAACCTATTGCAAACTTCCACATTGAGCCCTACACTCCAAGTCAGATCAATGCCAACTGTTCGACATTTGATCAAGAAGATCACCCAAGCACTGATGAAGCTGACACCAAGGTTGGAAGCATCTCGGATCTAACTCTTGATGAATGGGCAAACAAGATGCATGCTTTTGATCCTTATCAAGAAGTAGAAGAATCTAAGCTAGGGGTCTATTGTATACATCAAGAAGATCAGCCCATTCCTAGCATCACCAAGCCAAACCACAAGGATGAAAATGAGGTATGGCAGCTATTTTTTGATGGATCAAGGAGTAGACAAGGTGTAGGAGGTGGAGCTATGCTTATTTCACCTCAAGGAGTAAATTACTATCCAGCTTTTAGCTTTCAGTTTGCATGCTCCAATAACACTATTGAATATGAAGCCTTGGTGCAAGGGATGCATTGGGCAATAAAGAGAGGAATAAAGAACTTGTAAGTCTTTGGTGACAGTGAGTTGATTGTCAACCAAGTCAAGGGGAAGCATGCTGTCAAGAATGATCTCCTCAAGTGCTACAAGAACAGGGTGTGGGACCTCATTGAAGATTTTGAGGGTTTTGGCATCAAATCAATTCTTAGGAAAGAGAACCAAGCTGCTAACAGGCTTGCAGCAGTTGGGGCAACCTTTGACGTTGTGGAGAGAATTCAAAAAGATAAGGTATAGCCAAACATCCATGTGATTGTGGGGCCTTTAGTGCCGGATAACAATGTAAGTTGGCAAGTGTTTGAGAATGACCAGCAAATCATCCATTTCTTACAAGAAGAAGTTGAGTTCTCAGCTAAAAATCAAGAAAAATTGGAACAGCAGTATGGTGACCAAGTGGTACAACTGAGAACTAACAAGCTGCCCAAGGGACTTATCACTTTGGAGTCCATTTTCAATCCCAATGATCAGTTTAGGAAAGAGAAAGAAAACATTCAGGTTAAGAGAAAAGATTCAGTATCCATCTTGGTGGAAGAGAATAAACCATTGCAAATTGGAAAGATGACAACTGAACAAGAAAGGTACGAGTTCATATAGCTGTGTCAAGAGTTCCCTGATGTGTTTGCTTGGATCTATGAAGACTCGAAAGGTTTTAATCCCAACTTAGCTCAACATACCATTGAATTGGATCCAAATACTAAGCCTGTTAGGCAGAAACAAAGACCAGTCAATCCACACATGGAGCCTCTCATGAGGAAAGAATTGAACAAGCTGATTGAGTCAAGGATCATATTCCCAATCAAGCATTCTAGTTGGGTTACCAACTTGGTTCAAGTCAGAAAGAAGAGTGGAGAGATCAGATTGTGTGTTGACTTCAGAGACTTGAATAGAGCATCTCTCAAGGACCATTACCCACTCCCTTCCATGGAGCAAATCTTGCAAGTTGTGGCTGGCTCCGAGAGGTTTTCACTACTTGATGGCTACTCAAGCTACAATCAAATTATGGTGAAGGAAGAAGACCAGTTCAAGACAGCCTTCACAACCAAATGGGGAACTTATGCATTCAGGAAAATGCCATTTGGGCTGTCCAACACTGGTGTTACCTTGCATAGAGCAATGGACATGGCATTCAAAGGTTTGATTAACAACGTGGTGCTGATATACCTTGATGATATCACTGTTTTTACAAAGAATGCAGCATACCACCTCTCTCATTTGAGACAAGTCTTCTAAAGGTGCAGGATATTTGGAGTGTCTTTGAATCCTAAGAAGTGTATCTTCCTAGCACATGAAGGAAAGCTCCTTGGCCATATTGTCTCCAAAGAAGGATTAGCAATTGATGCAGAGAGGGTTGAAGCCATAAGAGCACTACCATTGCCAAGCCATAAGAAGGCCCTTCAGAGTTTCTTGGGGAGAATAAACTTTGTTAGGAGGTTTGTCCCAGATTTTATTGCCCTTGTCAAACCTATCACCAAAATGTTAAAGAAAAGCATGGCTTTCAAGTGGACAGCAGAAGGCAAGAAGAGTTTTGAAGCAATCAAAGAAGCCATCTCTCAAGCACCAACTCTCATCAACCCAGACTTCTCCAAGGATTTCATCCTCTATGCATTTGGAGGTAATGATACTATTTCTACCATTTTGGTACAACAGAACAAGGACAACGATGAGCAACCAATTGCTTTCTTCAGCCAGAGCCTAGATGACTATGAGGTGAGGTATTCTTTTATTGAGAAGCATGTACTTGTAGTAATCAGAAGCTTGAAGAAATTCAAGCATTTAGTCTCAAACAACAAGGTCCAGTTGCTGGTCTCTCATGCTGGGGTTAAACACTTCCTCCTCAGCAAGGATTTGAATGAGAAAAGGGTAGGTTGGATCACTTGTGTCATGGAGTATGACATTGAGATCAAGCTCACCAAGCTGGTAAGAGGAAAAGGATTGTGTGAGCAGCTGATTTTGGGGAAGCAAAAAGAAGTATGCAATGAAGAAGAGGTTGTTTTGACAGTTCAAGGCAGCCATGATCCAAGTGGCACTCAAGAAGAAAATAATGTTGTACCCACTCCTTGCTGGACCCAAGGTATAATACACTTCCTAAGCACAGGCCTATGCCCTCCAGAGATGAACAAGACCCAAAGAAGACACTTCAGATTGCAGGTTGTCCAATATGCCATTGTTGATGGAGTTTTGTTCAAGAAAGATGTGAATGGAGTGCTGCTGAGATGCATTGGCACAAATCAGATTCATAGGGTATTGGAAGAGTTCCATGGTGGACCAGCTGGTGGTCATTTTGCACCAAGAGTAACAGCTCTAAAAATTATGAAGGCTGGTTATTATTGGCCCAAGATTTTTAGTGATTGCTTTGCATGGATCAAGAGGTGTAAGAATTGTGCATTCTTCACAGGAAAAGACAGACTTGCTGCCCTTCCATTGCATCCAATCTCAGTTGACCAGCCATTCATGCAATGGGGTTTGGACTTCATTGGAGTCATTAATCCCAATTCAAGCCAAGGACACAAATGGATTTTGACAGCCATAGACTACTTCACCAAATGGACTGAAGCAGTAGTGCTCAAAGAGGCAAATGATTCTAGCATCTTAGACTTCTATGAGGGCATAGTAACCAGATTTGGGATACCTGCTACAATAATCTCATATAATGCATTGGCATTCATTAGATCCAAGGTGTCTGAGTGGGCTGTCAAGAACAAGATCTACCTAAGTACTTCATCAAACTATTACCCTCAAGGTAATGGCCATGATGAGTCTACAAACAAGAACTTGTTGAGGATCATTAGGAGGACTCTTGATGAGAATCATAGGTCTTGGCATACCAAACTGAAATCATCCTTATGGGCTGATAGGATAACTCCCAAGAGATCCACAGGTAACTCTCCATTCAGGCTTGTCTATGGAAGAGAAGCAATCTTGCCCATGTCACTTGAGATGCCAACATTGGAACTCATGAAGCAGTTAGAGTTGCTAGATTTTGGGCCCATGGAGGTGAGATATGTAGAGTTGATGGAGCTTCAAGAGATCAAAGATCAGACATCCCAAACAATGGAGAAGGATCAAACTTTGATCAAGAAGACCTTTGATAGGAAGGCCAAGAGTAGATCTTTCCAGGTTGGAGATCTAGTGTTAAAATGAGATGCAGATAGAGCAAAACTGGGAAGGCATTCAAAACTTTATGCCATTTAGAGTGGCCCGTACATGGTCACAAAGTGTAAGGACAACAATGCCTTCCAATTGTCTTCATTGGATGGTGAAGAACTGCAAATTCCAGTCAATGGAATCTATCTAAAGCATTGCTACTAGAGGGAAATTCTCCACCTTGTAAATATTAGCTTAGGTTTTCATTCCTCTAAGTTCTTGTGCACATTGTTTTTGCTATAGGTTAGTTTTTCTTTCCCTAAGTGCTTTGGCACAATTTACTGTCCCTGGAGATGTTTTGCAGTCCTTGCTTCCATCAGGTGATATTCCATCTTCCTCCTTGCAACATTCTAAGTCAGTTGGGGTTCCAAACAGAAAATTTGATGACTCCATGCCCAATGGAATGCTTCAGGCAACTAGTATTTTCATCTAGTAGGTAGATGACCCCTCTGAGTCGCCAAAATTGTTATCCAAAATGTGCCCCTGCTCATTTTTGTGGCTAACTCCTTGTGTTCTTGCCTCTCTTGTGCCTCAGTCTCCATTTTTTTATTTTCAGGCACTCAAATCTTTCTGTAAATGGCACCATTAGATAGAGCTCTCTCTCATCTTTCCAGAAAGGTAAATTTTTCCTCTTAACTCCTCATATTTTTCAAGTTATGGCTTAGCGGAGTTCTTGTGGGAAATTTTCCCTTTGGAAGGCCCGCAGGCAATCAAGAGCTGCAACATGTCCAAGGGTGAAAAAACACTAAGCGACTCGAAGGAAAAAATGGTCAGTAAGGGCCTGTTCCCAATCAGAATGTGCCATGTGGCACCTGGAGTGGTGGAGCGTGGGGAAAATTTGAAAAATGTTCCAAAGACCAAATGGGTAAAAATTCAAACTTTTTGCCTACCGATCTGATTTTGGCCTGTTTTTGCCCTAAAACTTCAAATCACCATAACTTTCGATCCAGAGCTTGGATTTTCACGTTCTTTATATAAATGGAAATCTGGTGAAATTCTCTACAAGATTCCATGGTCAATTTTTAATTTTGGTTCAATTTAGAGGGAGAAAATCAAAAAACACTTCTGGTACGCACCCATGGACAGAACTGACGTTTCAACAACCAATTTTAATGCAAAATGGGTCGTATTCTTCTCCAACATGGTCAAAAATGTCAGGGCACGGGTTTGTAAGGACCTCCATGCTATTTTTAATGCATTTTGGTCAATGGGGAATGACTCCCACGTTTTTTCACATTTTCTCTCTCCTGGGCTCGACCCATGCACTGTAAAAGCCGGATTTGGCTCATGTTTCAAAGGTTGAACACTTTTTTTACATAGCAAGCTTCTATTTTCACTTTCAACAAGTGATTTTGGCAAGTATCAGACCTTCCAGGGATTGTAACAGGTTTTTCTGCCTCTTTGGTGTTGGAATACAAGGATTTTGATGTTGAAAATCACAATGCAGGCTCTGT
>CM034149.1:489768667-489793667 GCA_019776745.2 Taxus chinensis | reverse complement strand
ATCCACTCGAAGTGGGAAGGGTTACATTAAAATTTCTCAAAAGAATGACTGTCAAACTCTTTTTTTTTTTTCCTTCTCCAAACAGCAGCATGTTGATTTCTTCATTCTTGCAACTTGAATCACAACAAGGAAGGGGAAAAGGCAACACTCTCCACACAACCAAGATACCCAATGGGAAAATAGAATCCATCTTTCCCCATTGGCCCCCGAGCCCCAACCATATTGAAATGGAGCATGATAACTCAACTCATGGCAACATGGACTTCTTTCACATGCAAGCAACACTCATCTATCACAAAAATCAAAGAAGACACAAATCAAAACAAGGCAGCAGTTCTCAACTGCATTAGAAAATAGTCATACAATCACAAAGGCTTGAGAAAGCAAGCCAAACAAGAGCAAGAACTATGGAGGTCTCCTTATGCCTCCCATGTTGAAATTGGACATCCACCTATAACAACCACCAAGAACATAACCATCCCATAAACATTATCCCTCCTCAACCCCTCTTTATCCATCCTCCAAATTTATCCCTTATACCTCCCCAAAAGTAAGAAATACATGCATATTCTTTTCCTAGGTGGTTTCCAACCAACACTCCCTCCTCAAGACAAGTGCCAATGGAAAATCCATTATCCCTCCTCTGATTAACCTCATAGTCTTCTCTCCACACCATGCCCTAAACATTCTACCCATCTCTCTAAGAATTGTAAAAACAACCACATTCAAAAAAATTCGTGCTAAAAGAGAGAAAAACAACAATTTGTTTAAAGACTGAGAGCCTACCTCTTCATAATGGAGACTTGTTTCCAAAACAACAGTTCTTTTGATGCTCAAAACACAGTCGCAAAACAGCAATGTACAAGCATGTAAATCAATCCTAGCTCCTCCACAAAGCAAGCTCCAAAGGCAAGAGAAAAATTTGACCCAAGAGTGTAATAACAAAGTTATAACAACCCCAAAAATGAGGAGGAATTCAAATTTTAAAGGAGAGGGTGGAAGAGGATGATGTGTATTCCAAGTGGGATGCCACATCATTTCTCTTCATTCCCCAAGAGAGCAATCCACATCAACAACAAATCACCATTAAAGAAAAATGACAAAATCACTTACACACACAATAGCCCATACACCAAAAGGAATGCATTTAAAATTACAAGAAAAGTGCAATCAATACTTACACAAATTCATATCAAAACATAATAAAATAGATTTATTTTGACTCCAAAACAATAAACATGGTTGGTGGAGGTTTTTGAGAGGTGTGGGACAAGTTTAACTTGTCCCACAAGCCTCCAATTTAGGCTCCCAAGACCAAATACGAGTTTCAAAGAGGATGGAGTGTTCTACACTCCAAAATCTTCCTTACACAATCTATCATTTTACTTACACAACTTTTACATCCTCTTACAATTTCTTACACATGCATTTATATTTATGACATTTATCTATTACAATCTCTTATAAAGATTTATTTATTTACCACATGGTTATAATATATATAAGTCAATTTTTATTTTCAACCAAGACAATAACATTTAATTTATCTTTCACATCCCAATTAATGTAATTCAAATTTAACTATAAGACTCTCACATTATACTATCACATTAAAATAATTAAAATAAAGAGCACATTACAAATAAAATACATACAACAATAATTTTAAAAAGGGACACAACAAATAAAGCACACATATACCCCATGGTCACAATAATGGAAATCCCCCCACGGGAAATCCTAACAAAACACAACATACAACTCAAACACAGTTACCTTGGTGACCTTGTTGATTTCACACTGAATTCCAATACGGTTAGTCTTCAGTCCCTCGACATTGTTGTGATTTTTTTAACTTGTAAAATGCAATATACCCCTTCGGCCTCATGGCCATATCAGAACATCCAAATGATATAAGCAACATACAATTATTAAATCCAAATCACAACATTATCAAGAATTTAACATTTATAATTTAAATTCAACTGTAACTATATCATCATCCAATAGATCTCAATACTATAGCTATTCATAATATCAATGTCACATGTCTACAATCAAAAGCAATAACCTATCCATGTCAACCAGTATGCCATCATCCACATAATAATACTGATGTCTTAATGATCATCAAGCAAATTATTTGAATCTAGATTAATATTAATCCAGGATCTAACATCTAACCATCATACTAATCAAAACATAATAATGTCCATAATAATCCCTGATACATCATACTACATCAAAAAATAATAATATCGAAAATGTGACCAATAGTTTCAGGATCAATATCTGAATAGTGTCCAAGGAAAGTGGGCACTACATCCCCCTCCCCTTAGACTCGACTTCCTCCTGGAAGTCACTGGAACATATGTGGAAACTACACTCGTAAAGTAGTAGCATCCTCCTAAGTGGCTACAGTCTCATCATATCTATCCCACTGCACTCATACTTGATCAATCTCTCTTCCTCAAAGGCCCAAGGTCTTGCAATTGATGATACAGATGGGCTCCACCATCACTTGCCCTTGATCTTGTACCTGTAATCATGTCCAATCCAGCACATGAGAAGGATCTGTGATGTATCTCCGAAGAACATAAACATGAAACACATCATGTACGCGAGACAATCTGGGTGGCAATGCTAGATGGTAGGCCAACGGGCCAATACGCTCCAAGATCTCAAAAGGTCCAACGAACTGTGGAGCTAACTTAGAACCCTTTCCATAACGGATCATGCTCTTATGTGGCCTAACACGAAGGAATACCTTCATGCCCACATCAAAATTACGCTCAGTCCTATGCTGATCAACGTACTTCTTTTATCTGTCCTGTGCCTCCTGTAATCTCTGCCTGATCAACACTACCTTCTGCTCCATGTCCTGTAAAAGAGATGGTCCAAGAGATACTCTATCCTCTAATCTGTCCCAGCTAAGGGGTGTCCTGCACTCCCTACCATACAAGGCCTGGAAAGGAGCCATTCCTATAGAACTCTGGAAACTATTATTATAGGCAAACTCCACAAGATACAGATACTCCTCCCACTTAGATTGTTGATCCATCACGTACATCCTGAGCATATCCTCCAAAATCTGATTCACTCACACAATCTGTCCATCTGTCTCTAGGTGATAAACTGTGCTGAAGTTAATCTTCGTCCCGAGAACATACTACATGGTGTTCCAGAAATGAGAAGTGTACAAAGGATCACAGTCACAAATGATCTTCCGCGGAATACCGTGCAACATGACAATCTCATCCAAGTAAACAGGTGCAACTGCACTAGCTTTATAGGTGGTATTCACTAGAGAAAAGTGAGCTACTTTTGTCAATTTATCAATTGTGACCATGATGGCGTCGTGGTGATAACTCGACATCGATAATCTAATAATGAAATCCATGGAAATGGTGTCCCATTTCCACTCCGGTATAGCATGAGGATAGAGAATGCTAGTTGGATGCTGATGCTCAGCCTTCACTTTCTAGCACTCTAAACAGTGTGACACAAATAGAGCCATGTCCCTGTGAAGTCCTCTCTAGTGATATAACTGTCTCAAGGTGGCATGCATCTTCTTCACCCCAGGATGGGCTGAATAGGGTGCATGATGTGCCTCTGTCAAGATGTCTTGCCTCAAGCCTCTGTCTCTAGGAACATAAATCCTACCTCTGTGCCTGAGAAGACCATCTGCCTCTAGTGAGAAACCATAAAATTTCTCCTCAAGGGGGCTCTGAGACTCAATATCTTCTTGAGCTACAATGTAAAAATTGTCAAGAGGAAGCTGCTGAAGAATCCTGTTCCGTAAATCTGTGCTCACTAAAGTAGCCATGCTCAAATGCCTCCATCTATTGAGGGTGTATGTAACCACATTCTCCTTCCACTTCACATGATCTATCTCCATGTCATACTCACAAAGCAACTCCATCCAACTCCTCTGACGAGCGTTTAGATTGGGCTGTGTGAAGAGGTGGTGAAGATCAAATGGTCTAACCTGAGTGTGAATATCCATCCAAGAAGAAAATGTCTCCATCTAACCAAAGCATGCACAACTGCCATAAGCTCAAGATCATGGGTAGGATAATTAAGCTCATGATCCTTGAGTTTAAGAGACTCAAAAGCTACAACCCTGCCATCCTGTATCAACACACCTCCAAGTCCTGCTAAAGAAGCATCTATGTAAACAAAGAACTCCCCCTGTGGATCTGCCACTACAAGAATGGGTGTTGTAGTGAGATATTCCTTCAGTGTCCTGAAGGCTTGCTCACACCTGTCTAACCAAACAAACTTCTTCCCTTTCCGCTGAAGGGAAGTGATGGGGTGTGCTATCTGAGAGAAGTCCTGCATAAATCTCCTGTAGTAACCTGCTAACCCCATGAAGCTGTGCACCTTTGTCACTGTAGTGGGTGCTAGCCAATCCATAATGGCTCTAATCTTGGAAGGATCGACTATGATACCTTCACTTGAGATGATATGACCCAAGTATTGAATCTCTGACTGAAAGAAAGCACACTTCTCCAAGTTCCCGTAAAGCTACTACTCACGAAGACACTGAAGAACCTGACGAAGGTGCCCCTTGTGCTCTTCATGCATACGTGAATAAATCAGAATGTCATCAAGAAAGACGAGCAAAAAGAAATCTAAAAAGGTCATGAATACCCCATTCATCAAACTCATAAACATTACGGGGGCATTCATCAAACCAAAAGGCACCACTGTGAACTCATAGTGCCCATACCTCGTACGAAAAGTAGTCTTATGAATGTTTGCCTCCATAATCCTCAACTGATGGTACCCTGACTTGAGATCAATATTAGAGAACACCGTATCCCCCTTCATTTGATTAAACAAGTCATCAATGTGAGGTAGGGGATGACGATTCTTGATCATTACCTTATTCAGCTGGCAGTAGTCTATGCAAAACCGCAAGGATCCATCCTTCTTCTTAACAAATATAACCAGTGCACCCCAAGGGGATACACTAGGATGGATAAGAACTTTCTCTAGAAGGACCTCCAGATGTAACTTGACCTCACAGACCTCTGGGGTGGTCATCCGATAAGGAGCTCGTGAGATAGGCTCTGCTCTTGGAACCAAATCAATATGGAAATCAATCTCACGTGGGGGTGGCATCCCCGGTAGCTCCCCTGGGAAAACATCTGCATACTTTCTCAAAATGGGATGGTCATCTAGCGATGGCCCATAAGACCCATCCTCTATCTGGTCACTGACTATGATTGCATACATCTGACAACCCCGTCACACACACCACTTGAGCTACATAGCAGAGATAATGTGAATAGAAACATGTCTCTTGACCCTAGAAATCACCGACTCAATTCCAAGATCATCTACACAAGATATAGTCTTATGATAGAAATCCATCCTGGCCCTGTGTGTAGTCAACCAATCCATGCCTAAAATGACTCCATACGAGCCCAAAGGAAGCACATGGAGATTTGAAATGGTGGTGAAAGGTCCCAAGTTAATAACACACTCCTTTACCAAGGAGTCTAGAGAGACCTTGGCTCCCAAAGCCATCTTGACATCCCAACTATGACCCTGTCTAACAACCACTAGCCTACATCGCTCTACTAAGGATGGTGCAATAAACGAATCAGAAGAACCAGAATCAAACAATATAGAAGTAGTAACACCTCCAATGCTACTTATAGTCTCAATGACTATGCTTTGGTGCTTGGCTTGACTGTTCTCAACTGCTGCATAGATCCTGTGACTCCATCCCATGTCTCCGAATGTAGGCTCTAAGATGGGTACCTTACCCTTATTAGGGTTCTAGGGGCAGTCTCTCCAGAAGTGTCCCACTACTCCACACCCGAAGCAACCACCTGAAGTCCTCCAAACTGCAGCACTGCTAGAAGGTGCCCTAGAGGTAGGTGTTGTGCACCCTGATGATCCAACCATAGTCTGTTGTGGCCTCTGTGGTCAAGTTTCTGCTGACTAAGCTCTAGCTCCACCCTATGTCCTAGTGGGACCCCTAGGAGCCCCCATGCTATGACCTCGCTGTGCATCAACTCTCTGAGGAGGCCTAAAAGATGGGTGGGACTGCTGCTGCTGCTGCTGTTGCTGTGGCTTGAAAGATGACTGTGAAGAATGCTGACCACCATAAGGAGGAGGAGCTGTTATCCAAAATGTGCCCCTTGCTCATTTTGTGGCTAACCCCTCTCATTCTTCCTTCTCTTGTGCCTTAAACATAATATTTTCCTTTTCAGGCACTCAAAACCTTTTGGAAATGACACCATCAGATAGAGCTCTTTCTTAGCTTTCCATAAAGGTAAAGTTTTCCTCCTAACTCCATGTATTTTTGAAGTTATGGCTCGGCAGAGTTTTGGTGGGAAATTTTCCCCTTCAAGGCCTGCCGCTAATGAGATGCCGCCACGTGTCATGGGAGTAGCGGGGGTCAGAGGAGAACTTGGTTTTTTACCAAGTGTTTTGGCAAAATTTTCAAAAGGAAAATTTCCCCTGAAAGGCCCGCTGATAAATTAGAAACGGCCACGTGTCAAGGGGTGGAATTTGGAAAATTTGGCTAAGTGTTGGTGCATGGAAATTTTGGAGGGATGGCCCGGCCAATAAAAACATGCCACGCGTCCGAAGGAGCCTAAACTGGCGGAGCGCGGGGAAGAGTTAGAAAATTTGGCGAAGAGTTTTGCTAAAAATCCAAAAGGTGAGTTTTGGCCCACTGCCCCCGCCAACCAATTATATCTTGCCACGTGTCTTGAAGTGGCAGAGTGAGGGGAGAATTTGGGAAATTTTCCCAAGGAGAAAATAAAGGAAAATTCAGAAGGGAAATCCTGCCCCTTATTGCGAGCCAATAGAATCTCACCACATGTCAGCTAACGGCAAAAAACTAAGGTCAAGCCCGCGAGGAAATTTTGGAAGGTCTAACCCACATCGAATGGGGTTTTGACACGTGTCCAGGTGAAAATTAACAAAGTGACCCATGGAAAATTTAGGAAAGACAGGCCTGCGTCTAATCAGTGCCCGCCACGTGTCCTCAGCTCACCGACCTGGCGGGGAATTTTTGGAAAATTTTCCAAAGGCCAAAACAAAGGGAAATGAAGTAGGATGTCCCCATGCCCAATCAAAAAGAGCCATGTGGCACCTAGAAAGGTGGAACGTTGGGAAATTTTGGAAAATTTTCCAAACAACCAAAAAGGTAAAAAATTTCAAAATTTTGCCCGTCGCCCGATTTGGCCCTGTTTCGCCCTAAAATTTCAAATCGCCATATCTTTCGATCCAGAGCTCAGTCTTTTGCGTTCTTTATATCAATGGAATTATGGTTAAATTATCTACAAGATTCTATGGTCAATTTTGCATTTTGATGGAGTTTGGAGAGATAAAATCGAAAAATGTCTTTGGCACGTGGTGATGAGCAGAAATGACATTTCAACCACTATTTTTAATGAAGATTGGCTCACATTCTCTCCCAGCATGGTTAAAAATGTCAAGGAATGGGTCTGTAAGGATGCCCATGCTATTTTGAATGCGTTTTAGTCAATGATTGAACCTCTCCCATGTTTTCCCACTTTTCTCTCTCCTGGGCTCGTCCCTTGCGCTGTAAAAGCCAGATTTGGCTCATTTTCAAAGGGGGAACATTTTTTATGTATTTCAGGTCCCCTTTCTCACCTTGGAAGTGGTTTTGGTGGAATATCAGACCTTTTCTAAGAGCTATAACTTTATTTTTCCTCTCAGGTGTTGTCAAGCAAGTGATTTTGATGATTAAAATAACAATACAACCTCTGTGATTAGTTTTCATCCTCTGCCTGTGTTGTTTGGTTAATTTCTGATCCTTCATTACAATTATCAGTTTGTGCATGAGGTTCTTTGTTGTATTTTTATGGACTGTGTCAATCTGCATAATTAAAAAATGCTCACCACTCCTTTGGTGCATCACCTGTTAGCATTAGCTTTAGTTTTATTTCCTTTTATGCATTTTCTATCCTTGTCCCTTTGGAATTTAGAGTAGAATTAGGAAATTTCAAACCTCTGCAATTGTGCAAGTGATATAACTGATCAGAGGAGTTAAGGAACCAACCTCTCAATTAGAGATTTCTCTTCCATTTTACAAGTCCCACACTTGGGAAGAGGATTCAATGTTGTGTAATCACAATGGATGTCTTGAGTATCAAACTATAAATCTGATCAACATCCAGGGGGTGCTATTGATTTGCAATAATAGGAGATGACCCCCTCACTCTACTATCCTGCAACTACTAAATATGGCACCTGACCCGGTCTCTAGCCTGTTGGGTTTTACCCCGAGTCTCCTCTGCAATGTAGGCCTTCTCAATAGCCTCTACTAATGTCTGTGGGCAGTGGATCCGAACTGCACCTCCAATGTCTATATTAAGGCCTCGGATGAACCTATGGATCCACACCTTCTCATCTTGCATGTAATCAACATACTGAAGTAGGTCTAGGAACCTACTCTCATACTCGGCCACTATAAGGGAAGCCTGTCAAAGGTCGTGGAACTCATCGATCCTCTATTGTATGAATCTTCGTGGTAAGTATTTGCTCCTGAATCTCTCCTCAAATAGCTCCTAGGTGACTGTCTCTAAGTATATATGGAGCTTTTTCTCCTTTTTCCTCCACCATACTCTAGCTCCATACTTCAGTAAATGGATCGCAACACAAGCTTTCGTGTTGCTAGAACAAGGAAAAAGATTGAAACAACCACTCAAGCTAACTAGACAGGCCTCTGCATAGAATCCCCCTATGTCACCTGAATAATGTGATGGCCTAAGCTTCAGGATTTCCCTGATGTGATCTGCAGCCATGGTCTGACGGCCTCTGGGCCTCTCTATAAGCTCATCCCTAAACCTAGGGCTCTGAGACCTCTCTCTATGCTCCAGAACTCTATCACCCTACCTCCTAGGTGGTGAATCTACTCTGACTAACTCTGCATGAAAATTCTCTCCTCCATCCTCCTCACTAGGTGGAGGGGGTGCATGTCCCTCTATGGAAATATCTCTATCATGTCTGCATGACTGCCCTCCTACTGATCCTCCACGTAGGGCAGCATTAACATCCTGGAGGGTCTGCAAAATCTGTGGTAGGATAGCTACTAAACCCTGATCTAGTGGTGGTGGTGGCGGTGGTGGAGGTGGTGGTGACTCTGAGTCTTTGTGAATGTTCCTCATACTCCGTCTGAGCTCCCTGCACAGACCAAAGTGGGAGTTAGTTCATTACCTTGAGTTTCCTTAAGTTTTCTAAGTTTACTAACATTAACAATTTTCAAACAGTTTTGTTTTCTAGATTATAAATTTTCTAGTTTTAGGTTTCAAGTCTATTTGTTTCAAGTGTGCCCAATGGTCCAAGATTTTGAACCACTGCTCTGATACCAAGTGTAATGACCGCTTCAACTACCACTTGAGACCAAGAAATAAACTAGGAAAATTATGGAATAAATTTTTTTTGTAAGAAGGGTCTACAAACAAGTAGCAAGATACTAGTTTGAATCTAAATAGGTTCCGAAATAGATTTTGATTAAACAAACACAAGATTTCCATTTTTATCTTATAACAATTTTACAGGGTTCCAAATTGGAGATTATAAGTTTTATTAAGGTTCAGGGAGAAATTTATCCCAAGACCTGCTCTCTATCAATCCCAAAACTTCAACTATATTTTTAACACACTTAGATTAATCAAAAATTTCCTAAAATAGACTCATTGGATAGGGAATTTCCTCACCTTTCCAACCATATAAAGAAGTCCTCATAACTCCTTGTAGAACTCAAGTTATGGCTGGGCGGAGTTTTAGGGGAAAACTTTCCCTTGGAGGTCCGCGGGGTTAGGGAGAAAACTGGGAAAATTTTCCCAAATGCCACATGTCATCATGTGATTGGTTTGGGCCGGTGGGTCGCAGGGAAAAAATTGAAATTTTTCCCAAAACCAAAGTCTCAATTTTCCAAAGGAAAATTTTCCTCCATGCCTCCTCACTTGCTCAAATGGCCACGTGGCGCTTTGTGATTGGCCATGGGCCGGTGGAGGAAATTTACATTTTTCACCCATGGGGTTAAAAGGTTAAAACAATTACATGGACCCACACACCCATCGGGACATATGTCATCACCCCATTGGCTACGGGGGTGTGGGGCCGCGGAAATTTTTGAGAAATTTTTCTAAAGTTCAAAATTTAAATTTTTCTAAGGTCGAATTATCTCATTTTTTGGCTTGGGATGGCCATTTTGAAGTAAAAATTCAAATGGCCATAACTTTTGATAGGAAGCTCCACTTTAGGAAAACAGGGACTTTCCAGAAATCTTTTAGAGTCCTCTTTGCATAAAATTTATCAATTTTTGAATTTGGTAAATTTTTGACTGTCAATTTTAAGAAATTGATATGCAGGGTTTATAATTTTAAAACTGGCAGTTCTTCCAACTTGGGAGATTTGTTCAATGTTGATTTCTTTTCTTCCCAACATGTAAATTGAACATGGAGAACTGGTATAGGGTGAGTTTAGGATTGTTTGCAAGGTTCAAATTTTTGTTTTCTTTTCCATTTTCATTTTTACATCTTTTGACAGGAAAACTGATATGCAAGTTGCAATTTTGATTTAATGAAGATCTTAATAGCCATTTTTCATTGTTGAGTTTTCAAGAGGTTCCTTAAGTCTTATTACACCTAAATTTCATTGTTCCATTTCTCAATTTAAGTCATAAAACTAAACTGTACATTAGTTACGTTATTTTTAAAAGCCAGAGTTATAAATTAAAAGAGAGTTCTTTCTTCCATGAGTTTACAGTTTAATGTACAACATTCAAGTGTGGAAAAACATATCAGTTTCGTTCCTCAGACATCTAATTGATTCAACACACCCTTACATTCAATATGAAAAGTGAATTTCAATTCTAAAAATCATTTCAAAGTATCCAAATTTCTGTCATTTCCTTTATACGGGATTCTCTTTTCCAAAACAGAATTCATAAGATATAACAATCATTAAATTTCTAATACAATAATGCAATACATTTAATGACAGCACTTTTTTATTTATTCTCCTTCAGAACAAAGTCTCATTCTTTCACGTGATTTTCAAAACAGAATATGAGTAATATTTCTTTTCATTGTCCAAATGAGATTCAATCTTTCATTTCCAATGCAAAGTATCTTTTCATTACAACCATGTAAGTCAGAATAACTACAATCCTTTTATTGAATTCTAACAAGGACATCTTTACAACTGAACTCCTTTCCAATTTGTATTAGATTTCCAACTTTCAAAATACAAGTATAAAACTCCTTTCACATTTTCTTTCCAAGGTAAAACAGAGAGATAGGATTCTTCTCTACATTCCTCAATGCAAATATAATCACTTCACATTACAATATATATATATATATATATATATATATATATATACATGTTATCCAAAATGTGCCCCCTGTTCATTTTGTGGCCAACTCCTTTCATTCTTCCCTTGCTTGTGCCTCAGTCATTAATTTTTTCTTTTCAAGTGCTCAAAAATTTCTGGAAATGACACCAATAGATAGAGCTCTCTCTCATCTTTCCAGAAAGGTAAATTTTTCCTCCTAACGCCATGCATTTTTGAAGTTATGGCTCGGTGGATTTTTTGTGGGAAATTTTCCCCTAGGAGGCCCGCAGCCAATGAGATGATGCCATGTGTCCAAGAAGTGGTGGGAGTCGGAGGAAAACTTGGGTTTTTTATAAAGTGTTCAGCAAAATTCAAAAAGGGAAAATTCTCCCCGCATGCCCATGGTCCAATCGAATTATGCCACGTGTTGAAAGGGGAGTTATTTGCAAAATTTTCTAAGTGTTGGTGCAAGGAGAGTTTTAGGAGGAAGGCCTAAGTCAAATCATGTTGTGCCACGTGTCCATGGGCACTCGGGAAAGCGGAGCATGGCAGGCTATTGGGATTTTTTCCCAAAAGAATTTCAAAAGGTGAAAATGTTCCACAAGGGCCCACAACTAATGGGACCGTGCCAAGTGTCCTGGAAAGGTGGAGGGTGGGGAGAAATTGGGAAATTTTCCCAAAAGAAAAATGAAGGAAATTTCAAAGGAAAAGCACCCCCCCAAAAATTTGGACCAATCACATAATGCCACGTGTCTAGTGGTGCCAAAATTCAAAGGACGGGCCCGCGAGCAAAATTTAAAAGGGCAGGCCCGCACCCAATGGCCTTATGCCACGTGTCTCAGGACCCACGGATTAGGGGGAGGAACGTAAAAATTTTACCAAATTTTTTGGAAAATTTCAAAAAGACAAAATTATTTTCCCAGGGCCCGTGCCAAATCATATTTCGCCACGTGTCCCAAACTCGCCGGCCCAGCGGGGAATTTAGGAAATTTTTTCCATAGACAAAAGCGAAGGAAAATGGAGCAGGATGGGCCTGTGCCCAATAAAAATGTGCCATGTGGCACTTGGAAAGGCAGAGCACGGGGAAATTTTGGAAAATTTTCCAAATGACCAAAAGGGTAAAAAATTCAAATTTTTGCCCGCCAACCTGATTTGGCCCTGTTTTGCCCTAAAATTTCAAATGGCCATATCTTTCGATCCAGAGCTCATTTTTTCACGTTCTTTATATAAATGGAAAGATAGTGAAATTATCTACAAGATTATGGGGTCATTTTTGCATTTTGAAGGAGTTTGGAGAGATAAAAATGAAAAATGCCTCTACACGTGGTCATGGAAAGAAATGACGTTTCAACCACCGTTTTTAAAGAAGAATGACTCGCATTCTCTCCTAGCATGGCTAAAAATGTCAGGGGATGGGTCTGCACAGATGCTCATGCTGTTTTGATTGCATTTTGGTCAATGGTTGAATCCCTTCCACGTTTTCCTGTGTTTCTCTCTCCTGGGCTCGTCCCTTGCACTATAAAAGCTAGATTTGGCTCATTTTCAAAGGGTTGAACATTTTTTGTCTATTGCAGGTCCCCTTTCTCACCTTGGAAGTGATTTTAGTGGAATATCAGACCTTTTCTAAGAATTGAAACTCATTTTTTCCTCTCAGGTGTTGTAATGCAAGTGATTTTGATGTTAAAATAACAATATAGGCGTTGTGATTAATCTTCCATCCTCTGCTAGTGTTGTTTGACTAATTTATGATTCTTCATCACAGCTATCAGTTTGTGCATATTGTTTTTGTTGCATTCTATGAACTGTGTCAATCTGCAGAAGTGAGAAATTCTCACCACTCCTTTGGTTCATCACCTATTAGCATTAGTTTTAGTTTATGTGCATTTTCTATCTCTATCCCTTTAGAAATTAGAGTAGGAATTAGGAATATAGACATATGCAACTTGTAAGTGATATATCTAATCAGAGGATTTGAGGAACAAACCTCTAATCTAGAGATTCCTTTCTCATTTTGCAAGTCCCACACTTGGGGAAAGGATTCAATGTTGTGCAATCACACTGGATGCTTAAGATGATCAAACTAGTAATTTGATCAACATCCAGGGGGTGTTGCTGATTTGTAACAACAGTTTTGGCACACCCGGTGGGACACTTAGAGGTCTTCATCTTCAGTGCAACAAAATTGATGTGCATTTTTTGCAAGTTTCTTGCTTAAAAGGAGCTATAAATTGCACATCTGGCGAATCCAAGGAAGAAGAATCATCTGGTTTTAGCAGTGCAGACCTAAAAACTCATGAGAAGAATCACTACAAGGTCAAGAGCTGGAGAAGAAGAGGTGCTATTTGAATATCTGCAGTTATCTCCAAGAAGAAGGAAAAGTGGGAGGAGAATCCAAAGGTCTCCATCTCCACCAAACAGAACTCTCTCAACTCCTCCACCTGGTAGGCCTTTCATTCAATCAACAAGGGTTCTAAGGCCAATCAGAATGGCACAAAACAACCCCTATGTCAATTTCACTGGTAGCAGCCCACTTGCTCTCAATGCACAAAATCCAATCCCAGTTGTAGCATTGAAGAACATTCCATACTTCACTGGAGAAAATCAGACCACTCCTGATGATCATGTCAAGGATATTGCTAACATTTGTACAATCCATGAGATCAATGAGATGTAAGTTACTGTCAAATTGTTGGCATATTCATTTAAAGGGAAAGCTTTGCAATGGTTCAGGAGCCTTGCCTCAAGTTCTATTCAAAATTGGAATCAGCTATGTATAGCCCTCCATGAGCAGTTTGGGGAAAAGGGAGACAACTTGTCCCTTTTGGAGCAGCTGACAACCATCAAGAGAGCTCCCAATGAGCAGCTGACTGATTTTAATTTCAGATTTCAAAGGACTTGGGAGAGAATTCCAGTGGCAATCAGGCCAACAGTAGAAGGTGCTTTCCTTTATTACCTTAAAGCTTTAAATTTTGATATTTCTATGTTAATTCAATCCATGGGAGGCACAACTATTCCCATTGCTTATAGCATTGCCATTAGAGCTGAAAATTGTTTGATTCAAGTTGGCAAGCTAGCTCCTAGACCTCCAATGCCATTGTTTCCAAGTTTAGAGAGCCCAAATACTAATCAAACACCTAATTTAGCTCCTATTCCCACTCCTAGAAATCAGAATTCAAATGAAGCTTCTACTTCATCTTCTAGTGCCTCAAATGAACTTCAAGAAGTCATGAAGTAGCTGCAAAATCTAGGCAATGAGCTGGTTACACTCAAGAGGCAGCAAGCCCAAAGTTTTAGACCTTCTTTCCAGCCCCAAGCTCAGCCTAACAGGTAGCCATATCAACCCCATAGACCACCCAATCCAGTTGCAAATCTAAATCAAGCAAGGCCTCCTGCCAACAGACCATTTCAGCCCTATAATCCCAATGCTACATCTGCATCTAAAGCATTAGTGCCAGTACAAAACAATATGGCTCAAGAGTATGATTGGTGTTTCCCATGCAATGAACCTCATAACCAGTCCATGTGCTTCAATGGTGCCTTGAATCAAGCATTAATGGTGACAACAACTGGTGTGGAGGGTGAAGGTAGTCAAAGAAATGACCAGCAACAAGAAACATTCCAGCAGCAATCAGCTCCAAATGATACCACACTTGTAAACTGGCAGGCAGAAGATTTTTGTGGCATGAACCAAACAGTTTCCCAAAGTGTTGCAGCCAACACAAGGTCAAAGAGAAGAAATTTGGGTGAAGAACAGCCATTAGCTCTAAGCAATTCACAACCTTCTATCACTCCACAAACTATTGGCAAGGAAAATGTAATCCCAAACATGCAAGGACAGCCAAAAACAGTTCCTAAGCCAGCTCAAATGTCAATTGTTGCTGCCCATACAGATGGAATGAATGTGCAGGCCAAGGGACATAAAAGGGATACTTCATCTCCATTCAATATCATTGATCAGATGAAGAAGACAAATGTAAACATATCAATGTGGTAATCACTATCTATCCTAGGCCAAAGAGATTTGCTACAAGCTGCCATGAAGGACTGGTCAACTTCAAATCAGCAAGTCCAAATGCAAGAGAAGGTGCTCACAAATGCTTCCTAGCCTGAGGGGAATCATGGAGGACAGCAAGGTAAAATGTTGAAGCCCCCTCCATTCTATGTTTCATTGATCATTGGGAATCAATTAGTACACAATTGCATGATTGATTCCAGGGCAAGTAGTTCAGTAATGCCCAAGCAAATAGCTGATCAGTTGGGAATTCAGTATGAAACCATATCCAAAGGGGTGGTACAATTAGATGGGACAGCGAGTAACAACAGTTGGAGTGATTAAAAACTTGAGTCTTACTTTGCATGCCTGTCCCAACATGGTTGTTTTGCAAGATGTCTCAGTAATAGACCTTCCAACACTCTTTGCCCTATGTTTGTCAAGGGATTTCACATCTAAGATTGGAGGTTACTTGTCTGCTGATTGGTCACACATGTTGTTCAAAACCAGATATGGAACTAAGGCCACAATCAGGTCTGAACCTATTGCAAACTTTCACATTGAGCCTTACACTCCAAGCCAAATTAATGCCAATTGTTCAGCGTTTGATCAAGAAGATCACCCAAGCACTGATGAAGCTGACACCAAGGCTGGAAGTATCCTGGATCTAACCCTTGATGAATGGGAAAACAAGGTGCATGATTTTGATCCTTATCAAGAAATAGAAGAATCTGAGCTAGGATTCTATTGCATGCATGAAGAAAATCAGCCTATTCCTAGCATCACCAAGCCAGACCACAAGGATGACAATGAGGTATGGCAGTTTTTTTTTTATGGATCAAGGAGTAGACAAGGTGCAGGAGGGGGAGCCATGCTGGTTTCACCTCAAGGAGTTAAGTATTATTCAGCTTTTAGATTTCAGTTTGCATGCTCTAATAACACTGCTGAATATGAAGCTTTGGTGCAAGGACTGCATTGGTCAATCAAGAGAGGAATAAAGAACTTGCAAGTCTTTGGTGACAGTGAGTTGATTGTCAACCAAGTTAAGGGGGTATCCATGCTATCAAGAATGATCTACTCAAGTGCTACAAGAACAGGGTGTGGGACCTCATTGAAGATTTTGAGGGCTTTAGCATAAAATCCATTCCTAGAAAAGAGAACCAAGCTGCTGACAGGCTTACAGCAGTTGGGGCAGCCTTTGACGTTGTTGAAAGCATTCAAAAAGATAAGATACAACCAAACATCCATGTGATTGTGAGGCCTTCAGTTCCGGACAACAATGTAAGTTGGCAAGTGTTTGAAAATGATCAGCAAATCATCCATTTCTTGTAAGAAGAGGCTGATTTCTCAGCCAAAAATCAGGAAAAGTTGGAGTAGCAGTATGGTGACCAAGTGGTGCAGCTGAGAACCAACAAACTACCAAATGGACTTATTACTTTGGAGTCCATTTTCAATCCTAATGATCAGTTTGGGAAGTAGAAGGAAAACATCCAAGTCAAGAGAGAAGATTCAGTATTCATCTCAGTGGAAGAAGGCAAATCACTCCAAATTGGTAAGATGACATTTGAACAAGAAAGGTATGAATTCATACAGCTCTCTCAAGAATTCCCTGATGTGTTTGCTTGGAGCTATGAAGATTTGAAAGGTTTCAATCCCAAGTTAGCTCAACACACCATTGAATTGGACTCCATTACTAAGCCCATTAGGCAAAAACAAAGGCCAGTCAATCCACACATGGAGCCTTTCATGAGAAAGGAATTGAATAAATTGATAGAATCAAGAATCATATTCCCTATCAAGCATTCTAGTTGGGTTGCCAACTTGGTTCTAGTCAGAAAGAAGAGTGGGGAAATCAGATTGTGTGTTGACTTCAGAGATTTGAATATAGCATCTCTTAAGGATCATTACCCACTTCCTTCCATGGAGAATATTTTACAAGTTGTTGCTGGCTCTGAGAGGTTTTCATTACTTGATGGCTATTCAGGGTATAATTAGATTATGGTGAAGGAAGAGGATCAGTTCAAGACAACCTTTACAACCAAATGGGGAACTTATGCATACAGGAAAATTCCATTTGGGCTATCCAACGCTGGAGCTAACTTCCAAAGAGAAATGGACATGACGTTCAAAGGTTTGATTAACAACATAGTGCTGATATATCTTGATGATATCACTATTTTTCAAAAAGTACAGCAGACCACCTCTCTCATTTGAGACAAGTGTTCCAAAGGTGCAGAAGATTTGGAGTCTCCTTGAATCCTACAAAAATTATTTTCTTAGCCCATGAAGGAAAGCTCCTTGGTCACATTGTCTCCAAAGAAGGATTAGCAATTAATCCAGAAAGAGTTGAAGCCATAAGAGCACTACCATTGCCAAGCCACAAGAAGGCCCTCTAGAGTTTCTTGGGGAGAATAAATTTTGTTCAGAGGTTTGTCCCAAATTTTGTAGCCCTTGTCAAGCATATCACCAAGATGTTAAAGAAAAGCATGGCTTTCAAATCGACGGTAGAAGGAAGAGGAAGTTTTGAATCAATCAAAGAAGCCATCTCTTAAGCACCAACTCTCACTAACCCGGATTTCTCCAAGGATTTCATCCTCTATGCATTTGGGGGTGATGATACTATTTCTATAATTTTGGTACAGCAGAATAAGGACAGTGATGAGAAACCAATTTCTTTCTTTAACCAAAGCCTGGAGGACTATGAGGTGAGATATTCTTTCATTGAGAAGCATGTTCTTGCAGTAATCAGAAGCTTGAAGAAGTTCAAGCATTTAGTCTCAAACAACAAGGTTCAACTGTTGGTTTCTCATGCGGGAGTTAAAGACTTCCTCCTCAATAAAGACTTGAATGAAAAGAGAGCAGGTTGGATTACTCGTGTCATGGAATATGACATAGAGATCAAGGTCACCAAGTTGGTCAGAGGAAAAAGATTGTGTGAGCAGCTGATTTTGAGAAAACAAAAGGAAGCATGTAATGAGAAAGAGACTATTTTGGCATTGCAAGACAGCCATGAGCAAGGAAGCACTCAAGAGGAAAATAATGGTGTCCCCGCTCCTTGCTAGACCCAAAGTATAATGCAATTCCTAAGCATAGGCCTATTCCCTCCAGAGATGAACAAGACCCAAAGAAGACACTTCAGATTACAGGTTGTCCCATATGCCCTCGTTGATGGTGTTTTGTTTAAAAGAGATGTAAATGGAGTACTGCTGAGATGCATTGGTACAAATCAGATTCATAGGGTGTTGGAAGAGTTCCATGGTGGACCAGCTGGTGGTCACTTTGCACCAAGAGTGACAGCTCTAAAGATCATGAGGGCTGGCTATTATTGGCCCAAGATTTTCAGTGATTGTTATGCATGGATCAAGAGGTGCAAGAATTGTGCATTCTTCACAGGTAAAGAGAGGCTAGCTACCCTTCCATTGCATCCAATTTCATTTGACCAGTCATTCATGCAATGGGGTTTAGACTTCATTGGAGTCATTAATCCCAATTCAAGCCAAGGGCACAAGTGGATTTTAACAGCCACAGATTACTTCACTAAGTAGACTGAAGCAGCAGCACTGCAGGAGGCAAATGAAGCTAGTATCCTAGACTTCTATGAGGGAATAGTAACCAGGTTTGGCATACCAGCTACAATAATATCAGATAATGCATTAGCATTCATTGGATCCAAGGTGACTGAATGGGCTGTCAAGAACGGGATCTACGTAAGTACTTCATCAAACTATTACCCTTAGGGTAATGGCCAGGGCTGAGTCTACAAACAAGAACTTGTTGAAGATCATTAGGAGGACTCTTGATGAAAATCAGAGGTCTTGGCATACTAAATTGAAATTAGCTTTACGGGCTAATAGGATAACTCCCAAGAGATCTACAGGTAATTATCCATTCAAGCCTATTTATGGGGAGAGAGGTAATTTTACCCATGTCTCTTGAGTTGCCAACATTGGAACTCATGAAATAGTTGGAGTTTGTTGGATTTTGAGCCCATAGAAGTTAGATATGTAGAATTGATGGAGCTCCAAGAAATCAGAAATCAAACATCCCAAGCAATGGAGAAGGATCAGGCTTTGATAAAGAAGACCTTTGATAGAAAGGCCAAGAATAGATCCTTCCAAATTGGAGATCTAGTGCTAAAATGAGATGCAGATAGAGCAAAAACTGGGAAGGCATTCAAAATTTGATGCCATTTGGAGTGGCCCATACATGGTCACAAAGTGTAAGGACAACAATGCCTTCCAATTGTCTTCATTGGATGGAAAAGAACTGTAGATTCCAGTCAATGGGATCCATCTAAAGCATTGCTACTAAAGGGAAATTCTCTACCTTGTACATATTAGCTTTAGGTTTCTCATTCCTCCAAGTGCTTGTGCACATTGTTTTGTTGTAGGTTAGTTTTTCTTTCCCTAAGTGCTTTGGCAAAAGCTTGTTGTTCCTGAGAGATGTGTTTGCAGGCCTTGCTCCATCAAGTGATATTCCATCTTCCTCCTTGTAGTTTTCTAGTCAGTTAGGGTATCAGACAGAGAATTCGATGACTCCATGCCAAATGGATTGCTTCAGGCAACTGGTAACTTCATCCAGCAGGCAGATGACCCCTCTAAGTCACCAAAATTGTTATCCAAAATGTGCCCCCCTACTCATTTTGTGTCTAACTCCTTTCATTACTTAACTCTCTTGTGCCTCAGTCATATTTTTTTGATTTTCAAGCTTCTCAAAACTTTCTCGAAATGACACCATTGGATAGAGCTCTCTCTCAGCTTTCCAGAAAGGTAAAGTTTTCCTCCTAACTCCTTGTATTTTTGAAGTTATGGCTCGGCGGATATTTTTTAGGAAATTTTCCCCTATGAGACCCATAGCTAATGAGATGATGCCACGTGTCCAAGAAGTGGCAGGGGTTGGAGGAAAACTTTGGTTTTTTACCAAGTGTTCGGCAAAATTCAAAAAGGGAAAATTCTCCCCAGCAGGCCTGTGGTCCAATCGAATTACGCCACGTGTCCAAAGGGGAGTTATTTACAAAATTTTCTAAGTGTTGGCACAAGGAGAATTTTGAGAGGAAGGCCCGCGTCCAATCATGTTGTGCCACGTGTCCATGGGCACTCGGGAAAGCAGAGCGCGGCAGGCGATTGGGATTTTTTCCCAAAAGAATTTCAAAAGGTGAAAATGTTCCCCAAGGGGACCGTAACTAATGGGACCACGCCACGTGTCCTAGACTGGCGGAGCACGTAGGGAGAAATTGGGAAATTTTCCCAAAAGAAAAATAAAGGAAAATTCAAAAAGAAAAGTTCACCCCCCTCAAATTACGAGCCAATCACATAATCTCGCCACGTGTCTAGGTGGCGCCAAAAATTCTAAGAAAATCCTCGCAAGGAAATTTTGGAAGGGACAAACCCCGCATCTAATAGGCCTTGTGCCACATGTCTCAGGACATGTGGACCAGGGGTCAAGAATGTATCAAAGTTTACCAAGTGTTTTGGAAAATTTTAAAAGGAGAAAAGTGTTTTCCCAGGGCCCACGCCAAATCATAATTCACCATGTGTCCCAAACTCGCCAGCCCGGCGGTGAATTTTGGAAAACTTTTCAAAAGACAAAAGTGAAGGAAAATGGAGCAGGATGGGCCCGCACCCAATAAAAACATGCCATGTGGCACCTGGAAAGGTGGAGCACAGGGAAATTTTGGAAAATTTTCCAAATGACCAAAAAGGTAAAAAATTCAAAATTTTGCCCGCCAACCCAATTTGGCCCTGTTTTGCCTTAAAATTTCAAATGGCCATATCTTTCGATCAAGAGCTTGGTTTTTTGCGTTCTTTATATCAATGGAAAGATAGTGAAATTATCTAAAATATTTCAGGGTCATTTTTTAATTTTTATGGAGTTTGGAGAGAGAAAATCGAAAAATTCCTCTGGCACATGGTCATGGACATAAATGACGTTTCAACTACCATTTTTAAAGAAGAATGGCTCGCATTCTCTCCCAGCATGGTAAAAATGTCAGGGGATGGGTCTATAAGGACACCCATGCTATTTTGATTGCATTTTGGTCAATGGTTGAATCCCTTCCACGTTTTCCCGTGTTTCTCTCTCCTGGGCTCGTCCCTTGCACTGTAAAAGCCAGATTTGGCTCATTTTCAAAGGGTTGAACATTTTTTGTGTATTGCAGGTCCTCTTTCTCACCTTGGAAGTGATTTTAGTGGAATATCAAACCTTTTCTAAGAATTGCAACTCATTTTTACCTCTCAGGTGTTGTAATGCAAGTGATTTTGATGTTAAAATAACAATATAGGCCTTGTGATTAATCTTCCATCCTCTGCTAGTGTTATTTGAATAATTTATGATTCTTCATCACAGCTATCAGTTTGTGCATGTTTTTTTTATTGCATTCTATGAATTGTGTCAATCTGCAGAAGTGAGAAATGCTCACCACTCCTTTGGTGCATCACCTATTAGCATTAGTTTTAGTTTATCTACGTTTTCTATCTCTATCCCTTTGTAAATTATAGTATGAATTAGGAATATATACCTCTGCAACTTGTAAGTGATATATCTAATCAGAGGAGTTGAGGAACCAACCTCTAATCTAGAGATTCCTTTATCATTTTACAAGTCCCACACTTGGGGAAAGGATTCAATGTTGTGCAATCACACTAGATGCTTAAGATGATCAAACTAGAAACTTGATCAACATCCAAGGGTGATGTTGATTTGTAACAACAATACACTCATGTACTCGAAGTGGGAAGGGTTACATTAAAATTGCTCAAAGGAATGACTGTCAAACTTTAATTTTTTTTTCTTCTCCAAATAGCGGCATGCTAATTTCTTCATTCTTGCAACTTGAATCACAACAAAGAAGGGGGAAAGGCAACACTCTCTACCCAACCAAGATACCCAATGGGAAAATAGAAGCCATCTTTCCCCATTGGCCCCGAGCCCCAACCATATTGAAATGGACCATGATAACTCAACTCATGGCAACATGGACTTCTTTTACATGTAAGCAACACTCATGTATCACAAAAATCAAAGAAGACACAAATCAAAACAAGGCAGAAGTTCTCAACTGCATTAGAAAATAGTCATTCACAAAGGCTTGAGCAAGCAAGCCAAACAAGAGCAAGAACTATGGAGGTCTCCTTATGCCTCCCATGTTGAAATTGGACATCCACCTACAACAACCACCAAGAACATGACCATTCCATAAACCTTATCCCTCCTCAACCCCTCCTTATCCATCCTCCAAATTTATCCCTTATACCTCCCCAGAAGTAAGAAATACATGCATATTCTTTTCCTAGGTGGTTTCAAACCAACACTCCCTCCTCAAGACAAGTGCCAATGGAAAATCCCTTATCCCTCCTCTGATTAACCTCATAGTCTTCTCTCCACACCATTCCCTAAGCATTCTACCCATCTCTCTAAGAATTGAAAACACAACCAGATTAAAAAAAATCATGCTAAAAGAGAGAATTTTTTTTTTTTTTTTTAAAGAGTGAGAGCCTACCTCTCCATAATGGAGACTTGTTTCCAAAACAAAAATTCTTTTGATGCTCAAAACACAGTCCCAAAACAGCAATGTACAAGCATGTAAATCAATCCAAGATCTTCCACAAAGCAAGCTCCAAAGACAAGAGAAAATTTTGACCCAAGAGTGTAATAACAAAGTTTTAACAACCCCAAAAATGAGGAGGAATTCAAATTTTAAAGGAGAGGGTGGAAGAGGATGATGTGTATTCCAAGTGGGATGCCACATCATTTCTCTTCATTCCCCAAGAGAGCAATCCACATCAACAACAAATCACCATTAAAGAAAAATGACAAAATCACTTACACACACAATAGCCCATACCCCAAAAGGAATGCATTTAAAATTACAAGACAAGTGCAATAAATACTTACAAAAATTCATAGCAAAACATAATAAAATAGATTTATTTTGACTCCAAAACAATAAACATGGTTGGTGGAGGTTTTTTGAGAGGTGTGGGACAATTTTAACTTGTCCCACAAGCCTCCAATTTAGGCTCCCAAGACCAAATCCGAGTTTCAAAGAGGATGGAGTGTTCTACACTCCAAAATCTACCTGACACAATCTATCATTTTACTTACACAACTTTTACACCCTCTTACAATTTCTTACACATGCATTTATTTTTATGACATTTATTTATTACAATCTTTTATAAAGATTTATTTATTTACCACATGGTTATAATATATATAAGTCAATTTTTATTTTCAACCAAGACAATAACATTTAATTTATCTTCCACATCCCAATTAATATAATTAAATTTTAACTATAAGATTCTCACATTATACTATCACATTAAAATAATTAAAATAAAGAGCACATTACAAATAAAATACATACAACAATAATTTTAAAAAGGGACACAACAAATAAAGCACACATAGACCCCATGGTCACAATAATGGAAATCCCCCCATGGGAAATCCTAACAAAACACAACATACAACTCAAACACAGTTGCCATGGTGACCTTGTTGATTTCACACTGAATTCCAATATGGTTAGTCTCCAGTCCCCCGACATTGTTGTGATTTTTTTAACCTGCAAAATGTAATATACCCGTTCGGCCTCATGGCCATATTAGAACATCCAAATGATATAAGAAACATACAATTATTAAATCCAAATCACAACATTATCAAGAATTTTACATTTATCATTTAAATTCAACTGCAACTATATCATCATCCAATAGATCTCAATACTATAACTATTCATAATATCAATGTCACATGTCTACAATCAAAAGCAATAAACTGTCCATGTCAACCAGTATGTCATCATCCACATAATAATACTGATGTCTTAATTATCATTAAGCATAATATCTAAATCCAGATCAATATTAATCCAGGATCTAACATCTAACCATCATACTAATCAAAACATAATAATGTCCATAATAATCCCTGATACATCATACTACATCAAAACATAATAATATCGAAAATGTGACCAATAATGTTAGGATCAGTATCTGAATAGTTTCCAAGGAAAGTGGGCACTACATCCCCCTCCCCTTAGACTCGACTTCCTCCTAGAAGTCACTAGAACAAAAGTGGAAACTACACTCGTAAAGTAGTAGCATCCTCCCAAGTGGCTGTAGCCTAATCATATCTGTCCCACTGCACTCATACTTGATCAATCTCTCTTCCTCGAAGGCCCAAGGTCTTGCGATTGATGATACAGATGGGCTCCACCATCACTTTCCCCTGATCTTGTACCTACAATGATGTCTAATCCAACACATGAGAAGGATTTTTGATGTATCTCCTAAGAATAGAAACATGAAACACATCATGTACGCGAGACAAGCTGGGTGGCAATGCTAGACGGTAGGCCAACAGGCTGATACGCTCCAAGATCTCAAAAGGTCCAACAAACCAAGGAGCTAACTTAGAACATTTTCCATAATGGATCGGGCTCTTATGTGGCCTAACACAAAGGAATACCTTCATGCCCACATCAAAATTACGCTTGGTCCTATGCTGATCAACATACTTCTTATGTCTATCATGTGCCTCTTGTAATATCTACCTGATCAACACTACCTACTACTCCATGTCCTGCAAAAGAGCTGGTCTGAGAGATACTCTATCCTCCAATATGTCCTAGCTAAGGGGTGTCCTGCACTCCCTACCATACA
>CM034149.1:489751167-489761167 GCA_019776745.2 Taxus chinensis | reverse complement strand
TGTGCTTGTAATTGTGTTTGCGCGTATGCGTATGTGTGTGCGTGTGGTTCTGTTTGCGCGTGTGCATGTGCCTCTGCGTGTGCGTGTGCTTGTGTGAGTGTAACGCCTTGATTTTTGTAAGTTATCATGGTAATTACCTTTCATGAGGTTGTAACTGCAGAAATGAAGATAAATATGTTAAGACACATTTTTTTATCTTAGAGGAATGTGTTGCTGATCTGGACCCTTGTTTGCTGTAACTTGATACTTGAGACAGAAGTTATTATTGCTTGTGTGATTGCTAATGAGACAATAGACTTGTCGTATGCTTGATGAACTCTATTCGCTGATTGACAGCACACCTTGAATCAATTCCATTGATCCAAGGTATGTTGTGGCCTTCTTATGATCGCTTTGTCGATTTACTTTTAAACCAGACTGAAGGTTGATATAAATGTTGCAGCACCTGATTTTAGGTATGAGTATCTGGTACGTAGATGTCAATGAAAAAGGTTCAATTCTCAAATCACACACCGTTGTAACGCTAGACAATGTAAGATGATAAGGGCCTGGATGCAAGTGGCACAGGTACGTGGAACTTAGGATGAAATGTCTTGCTTAATGTTGAATATGACTGTCAGGCGGAAAGACTTGCTATGGAAACTAGTTAATTAAATATTAGGGGATTAAACCCTAACCTACCCCTAAGTTTTATCCTATACCCTAAACTACTATCCTATATGGATTTTAAATTTTATAAGGATGAAAATAGATGTGAATTCTATTAACCTAGGAACTAGGCAAATGACCTAGATATGGACTATTAAAATCCTAAACTAACCCTAACCTAAGGAAGGGGACGCATAGACCCATGTGGATGGAAAGGATAAGGGGGGAAGGTAGGAAATTTAATGGGAGAGTAAATGGAGTCCTTACATGTGCAGCGCCAAGTTTGGCGGGAACATGGAAAAGTTGGAGGCGTCTAACTAGCTATGAAACTAAACTATGATTTCATGCAAAAATTTGAAATTGGGAACTCGCCAACCCTGAGTCGGCGGTGGCTTGAAAAATTAGGAAAAAGAAATGCATTCAATGCATTCAATTACCTTGGTCTTAGCGACCATCTCACCTTGGAAAGAGGATAGAGGAAAAAGGAAAATTGTTTGTTGCTATGTGCATTTGGATTTAGTTGCTCTGCATTTTGTTTCTTCCTGGTTTTGTCGAACCGGCTGTGTTTTGATTATTATCTCTGTTCTTTGGAAAAACAAAGGCTATTCTTGAGCCTGTGGAAGTTAGTGACTGGTTGGAAAGCTTGGCCGAGGACGTCGTGGAGAGAAACAACTCCAGTGGGCGCGGTTTTCTTCGAGCCACAAGAAAAATTAATAGGCATGTTAAGCCTTTCTCCTTAAACTGCTTGTTTTTGTTTAATCGTCTCATTAAAACAACCCTGCTCTTATGATGGGGGTTTTGGTTATTTGATTTGGCTGTTTTGTTGAGATGATTTTGGGTTGAATCATTTTCTTTTGCTGTATGCGACTTAAGCATTCTTTGCATAATTATTGAATGGAATACACTGCCCATGCTGAGTGGATTTGTTTCGATAGTATTGGGGATTCGTTCTTTATTTTATGAGTTTGTGCTTATGAATACTTTAGCTGTGCATGTAGCAATTTTGAGTTCTGCGCATCCTTGTGAAAATAGGAGGATGAGATGATTTTTTTGTATGTCTGGTTGAAAAGTCATTATATGGATGAATACGACTTGAGTATTCTTGTGCGTTTTGAAGAAAATAAGTGTTTTTCTTACTAAAACTATTAATGAACTAGTTTTCTCTTTTGCTGTTGGAAATCTGAAGCTAATGCTAAGTGGATTTTATTGTGTATTATGGATTCGGTCTTATGTAAACAATACTGATAAGGAGATTGTTTTTTTGAATGTTGTACGTGAACGGTTTTTGAAGAACCGTGAGAATAATAGATGAAACTATTGGGTGAGTTATTTTCTTGAGGGTATACAGTGCATAGGATATAAATACTTGGAACAGTGGGCTTGTTTCATCGTTTTACCCTCACTTCCTTTTTAAAACGATTAAAAAGCATCCGTGTTTGGTTGAATTCCATGAAAGACTTTGTTTAAAAGAATTAATTCTTGATTCTGGAATTGAGTATTTGGATATTTACCAGATAGATTAGAGTTCACTATTTCAGTCTTCTTTGGATTGGATGATGAATTATTTGCATAAATATGTGATTGTATACCTATACGAACTGCCCTTTAGATTTCTTGTTGTTTCATCAAGGCTAAACTGAAGTGGAATTCTTACTTTGAATGTTTGGAAAATGATTCCTTTTTTTTATGAGGAAGCTCATAATTTTGTAGCTGGCTGTACATTCATGTTGTTCAGGTCTAGCTGAAATGCTAGTTTTGATGAAACGATAGCTGATAAAACTAGATGTACATTCTTGTTTGTCTATATCTAGACGTGAATGTCTATAGAGTGAAATGTTTAAAAGGAAATGATTGTGTTTATAGGTTCTTTTGGTACTAATGTTACGGACCAGCTGCAATGAACTCTGGTCAACATTTTGGAAAGGTAATAGTAGATTTTGAATACTGAAATATACTATTCTGAATGAATTATACTATTGGAATATGTCTGTTCTAAATAATGGGTATTTGGATAAACAGTGAGAAGAGGTGATATGATCTTTCTCCCTTTTATTCGATTATTGATTTTCATTCATTTCTCTTTGGACTGTTATCATTGATTGATATCACATTTGGATTAAAATTCTCAGTACAGCTATGAGGAAAGGAAAGAGAGTGTGGATGGATAATTTGAATTAATGTTCGTTTCTTCTCTCTTACAGCTGGAAATCTATAATTATTATGGATTAAATTTTGTACTGCTTTGGTTTAAGCATCTGCATTGATTGTTTTTTACTTTTCTCTTCTGCATTTGATTGTTTGAATTCCAATGAGTTGTATGAAAGCAAAGGAAAGTAGTTCGGTTGAATCTTCAGTTATACTCTATTGTTTGAAATTATAACTATTGTAAGGAATGGAAATTATAGCATTTATGCTAGAACAACAGTTTACAAAATTGTGTTTGTAGTTCTTACAGATGTTGTAATCTAGAACTGTTTGATGGAAATTACTCCTTGTAATAACTATTTGGGAAAGAGGGTAGTAATCCTTTGTCTGATTGGGATGGTAATTAGATGATTGAGTCGTTATGCTATTCATCCTTTTCGATACTTAATTCTTGAATGATGTTCATATTAATGTTTCATAGAAGCAGGGTTCTTTTATTGAGACAGTTAATTAAAAGCACCTCATTTTAAAGACAAGTGCCTAATATGCTCAGTTCAATGAACTGACCCGTGCAAGTAATTTTGTAGATGAAACTTGAGTATAAATGAAGAAATTGTTGTTTTCCAATACTTCTTTGATTAACTGAAGATGGATTGTATTGATAGCTATTACTCCTCCACGAGGAAATGAGAAAGGAAGAAGTTACATTCTTCTATCTTTATGAGTTGTAATGTTGTTTGATATGAACAAAGTCTAGTCGTTTGGACTGGCAAATGTATAGATTGTAAATTTGATGGATGAATACAAGTAAAAGTGTGATATTTTCAATAACTGTATCAGTTTGATATGGTTGAATAAGTTTGAGAATATAACATTATTCCTTGACTTGGAATTATTCAAATGTTAATGGATGAATTTAAAAAGAAATAACATCTATTCTTTACCTGAATGCAACTTTTACTTTGAAATGTGCAATTAGTTCATACTTGGATTAAGATGAATTTTGAATTGACATTAAAAAGATTTAGATAAACACGAAATCCTAATTGGAAGGTATTCGGGATTAGTTTGAAAGCTAAGGGATATCAAATAACTTAGGGGCAGCCGAACCTTGTATTCAGACTCCATTAATAGCCTCGAATATTTAAATTCAGAATATAAAGATATGGGAAATCATATCTATTGTTAACAGACCTTAACTAAGTAAGGTTAAGGAGGATAAATGAATAAATTCATTTAGAATTAGACCTTGTTTAAATGACGTCTAATAAGATGGAATTCTGAATTTGTTTACAGTTGTGGAAAAACTTGGTTAAGTTTAATAGGTTAAACTTATTAGGTTTTTTGATAATGGACTGATTAGTCCAAAGAATAAGAAAGGAACCAAGAAGTGAATATGCAATCCTTCAGTATGAAGGAGGAGATGCGTATTAAGCTAGAAGACGGATTAAGTCTCTCTTAGCTACATACAACTGTAACAAGAACAAGGATAAAGGATCAGCATGGCTACTAAAAGTTGATCTTAAATACTAAGATAATAACCAAATTACAATTGAGATGGATGTGTACCCTCGATGAGAGGATTCCGTAGGACATTGACATACACCAGCTAAAATATGGTGTCTTCGTGAAGGCGGGGCCTTCATGACGACACAATGTTATAGCTAACATATTATAATGCCCTTCTGAATTAAATCATCAAGTTTACATAAGTTGGATAATAAGTTCTTGGCTGGAGATAGAAATGTGATCACGTATACGAAGTGACTCCGGAGGACTAAAGGTAACTAGACACACGGAGTCGTCTAGGAACGACACCGTATGTCTGTGTATCTTTAGTTACCATGAGTAACTTTCTATACTCGTTCATATTGCTAGTTGAGGTTAGAGTTTGACCTTAAATGGAAGGACTAGTAGAGACCAGGAATGACCATTCTAGATAATAGACAAAGTGAGGTGAAGGACGTACTCCATTGGTGTGTATCACATCTAGGAATATGATCATGTAAAGCATGTGAAAATCTTTGGCCAAAGTATCACAAGTGCTAGTTGCGTTGTCCTAATCACCTAGTTAAGATGCAGGATGTCAGATGAATATCAGTAACATATATTCAGATAGGCTTCTTAAATGGATCACTTCTATAACCGGAAATGGTAAAAGAACCCTGTATATTCATTATACTATGCATGAATTAACATGAAGGATCGGTAAGTCACCGAGTCATGAATTGAGAGATCACTGAAACTCTGAGCCATAAAGTGGGAGGTCGGTAGTTCTTCGAGTCATTTATAGCAGCATATGGTATTTGTTATATGATTGATTGGCACTGAATGTGTGTTCCATATTGCAAATATGTGAGCAGAGAACATTAGTTTCAAAAGGAAATTATGTGATCCAAACTGCATTAATTGGAAAGAGAACAATTATTAAAACTTGAACGTGTGTTTGAATTATATAATTCATAACAGGGAACATTTTATAATTTATTTTTTTTCCCTTGTTCTAGTATCTTAAAATGGGGATGTTACAGTGAGTGTGTGTGCATGTGCATGTGTGTGTGCATGTGCATGTGTGTGTGCATGTTCTTGTGCGTGTGTATGTTCATGTTCGTGTGTGTGTGCATGTGCATGTGTGTGTGCATGTGCTTGTACGTGTGTGTGTTCATATGTGTGTGCGTGTGAGTGTTTTTGTGTGCCTATTTGTGTGTGTGTTCGTGTGCATGTGCATGTGCGTGTACGTGTGTGTGTGTCTGCGTGTATGTGGGAGCGTGTGCATGTGTGTGTATGTGTGAGTGAGTGTGTGCTTGTTTTTGTGGGAGTGTTTGCATGTGTGTGTGCGTGTGCACGTGTGTGTGCATTTGCATGTGCTTTTGTGTGTGCATGTGCATGTGCATGTTTATGTGAATGTGCGCAAGTGTGTGTATGCATGTGCATGTGTGTGTGTGTACTTGTGGATGTACGTGTGCGTGTGCGTGTGCATTTGTGTGTGCGTTTACGTGTGTGTTCATGTGCGTGTATGTGTGAGTGTTTTCGCATGTGTGTTTGTGTGCATGTGTGCATTTGTGTGTGTTTTCGTGTGGATTTGATTGTGCATGTGCTTGTGCGTGTGCATGTGTATGTGCATGTGCGCAAGTGTGTGTGTGTGTGTGTGTGTGTGTGTGTGTGTGTGTGTGTGTGTGTGTGTGTGTGTGTGTGTGCATGTGCATGTGTGTGTGCGTGTACGTGTGAATGTACGTGTGCATCTGTATGTGTGTTTGCGTGTGTGCATCTGTATGTGTGTTTGCGTGTGTGTTCATGTGTGTTTGCGTGTGTGTTCATGTGCGTGTGCGTGTGAGCATTTACGTATGTGTGTTTGTGTGTGTTTTTGTGTCCGTGTGCGCATTTGTGTGTGTTTTCGTGTGCGTGTGCATGTGCGTGTGTATGTGCATGCATGTGTAGGTGTGTGTGTGCATGTGTGTGTGTGCATTTGTATGTGTGAGTGTGTGTGCTTATGCATGTGTGTGTGCATCTACGTGTGCCTCTATTTGTGTGTGTGTGCGTGTGTGTGTGCGTGTGCTTGTGCGTGTGCATGTACATGTGCATGTGCATGTGCATGTGCATGTGTGTGTGCGTGTGCATGTTTGTGTGTGTTTTCGTGTGCGTGTGCATGGGTTCTTTAGTGTTTCATATTTTCTTATGAGCATTCACCTATTGTTTTTGTGTTTTTTCTTCCCAAACTCCTAACTGTTTTTTTTTTTTTTTTTATGTTTGTTTGAGATGTATTGTTTTTTATTTGTTATTTTGTGGGGGGAGGAGAGGGGACTAAATTTTTTTTTTGTCAGAGAAGTGTTTTTATTGTTCTTGGTGATTTGGAGGATTTTTAATGAGTGTCATTAGTGGGGTTTAAATAAATGTGTCTGTGGGGTGCTTCCCAAATGAAGGTATAGGGAGCTTGGGTTTGCTCTGACCTACTGTGGCTAACCTTTTTATCGGTTAAGCTAATGGGGGTGCTGTATAGGTTCTCGGTTCTTTCAGGCGACATAGTGGGGGAGGGAGTAATCGGTCATGTGTCGGAAGTGGGGTGAAGATGCGATTCCGGTGGAGGGGTGAAAAAGGGAGATAGAGGGAGGTAGGGTCGCAGGGTACTTTGCGTTGGTTCACAGTCGGTATTTCACGACGTGAAGTAGCTCCTGTGGGATTCTTTGCCGGGGTACCTGTAATTTTTGTGTTAATTAGCGTGCTAGGTTGAGCAGGGGGAGGGGGGTGGGGGTGGTCGTGGGAAGAGGGGGGGGAGTAAGGGTCAGGCGGTAGGTGTGGGGCGTACTGTGTGGTGGAGGTGGTTGCGTGGAAGTGAAAGGGAAACAGATAGAAAGGGTTGGGGAGAGGGTTGTTGCTCATTTGTGACTAGTATTTGTCCGTGATACTATGTGTTGTACTGTTTTCGCATTATTAGGACGAGAAAAGAGGGAAACAAGAGGCTGGCTCAGGATTTAAATAGGTATTTTAGTGGGGAAGGGATATTTATTTAGTTCCTTTTCCTAAAAATTGGGGTTGGTGATTCTGGTTTCTTTTTGGGGGGGAGTTGGTTTTCTTTTGCTGAGGTGGTGAAGGGTAAGGGCTTCATAGGGGGGAGGGTTGGGGTGTCACACCTGGGAGGGTAAGAAGAGTCTTGTTAAGCACCCTGAGTATGTTCGTAAAGTGTTGGTGGGGTGATTGAAGGAAATCTTCGAAGTTGGGGGGGGGGGGGGGGGCATTGTACTGGGCTGTCACGGTCTCCCCCGTGTGTTTGGCGGGAGGTGACGTCGGCGTGCGTCTCTTGTGTGTTTTGGGCTTTGACGAAGGGGTGGGGGTGGTTATCCCTTTATACTTAGTTTGTGTTGTGCCCTTACTTCCATCGGTGTCTTGTGCACTGTGTGTGTGCATGGCGTGTGCATTGCATGTGCGTGTGCGTGTTCGTGTGTTGTGTGGCTTGTGGAGTTGTGGTTGTTCATTTGCTTTCGTGTGTTTGTGCGATTTGTTTATGCCCGCATGGGGGTGTCATGGGGGGTGTGTGTTCATGTCTGTGGGTGTGATCTTGTGTGGCGTGTGTCATGTTGTTGTTGTTGTGTTTGTTTGTGTGGTGCATGTCATGGTGTGATGTGCGTGTGTGTGTGTGTGTGCATGTGCATGTGCATCTACATGTGTGTGTTCATATGCGTGTGCATGTGATCATTTTTGTGTGCCTGTTTGTGTGTGTGTTCGTGTGCGTGTGCATGTGCGTGTAAGTGTGCATGTGCGTCTGCATGTATGTGGGAGTGTGTGCATGTGTGTGTATGTGTGAGTGAGCATGTGCATGTGTATGTGAGAGCATGTGAATGTGTGTTTGCGTGTGCGTGTGCGTGTGCATGTGCATGTGCTTGTGCTTGTGCGTGTGTATGTGCATGTGCGCAAGTGTGTGTGTGTGTGTGTGTATGCATGTGCATGTGTGTGTGCATGTACGTGTGGATGTACCTATGCATGTGCGTGTGCGTTTGCATGTGTGTTCATGTGCGTGTGTGTGTGAGCGTTTGCGTGTGTGTGTTTGTGTACGTGTGCGCGTTTGTGTGTGTTTTCGTGTGCGTGTGCATGTTTTTGTGTGTTTTCGTGTGCATGTGCATGTACGTGTGCGTGTATATGTGCATGCATGTGTGGGTGTGTGTGTCTACATGCATAAGTGTGTGTGTACGTGTGTGTGTGTGTTTGTATGTGTAAGTGTGTGTGCTTATGCATGTGCGTGTGCATCTACGTGTGCCTCTATTTGTGTGCGTGTGCGTGTGCGTGTGCGTGTGCATAAGCCTGTGTGTGTGCATGTGCATGTGTGTGTGCGTGTACACGTTTGTGTGTGCTTTCGTGTGCGTGTGCATGGTCATGTGCATGTGCATGTGCATGCATGTGTGGGTTTGTGTGTATGCACACATAAGTGTGTGTTTGCGTGTATGTGTGTGTGTATTTGTATGTGTGAGTGTGTGTACTTATGCATGTGCGTGTACATCTACATGTGCCTCTGTTTGTGTGTGTGTGCATGTGCGTGTGCACGTGCCTGTGCGTGTGCATGTGTGTGTGCATGTGCATGTGTGTGTGCGTGTGAGTGTGCATGTGGGTGTGTGTGTGCATGTGCGTGTGCATTTGCGTGTGGGTGTGTGTCTGAGCGTGTGTGTGTGTGTGTATGTACGTGTGCGTGTGCGTGTGCGTGTGCGTGTGCGTGTGCTTATAAGTGTGTTTGTGCGTGTGCGTCTATGTGTGTGTGTGTGTGTCTGTTTGTGCGTGTGTGTGTTCCTCTGCATGTGTGTGTGCATGTGCATGTGCGTGTGCCTCTGCGTGTGTGTGTGCATGTGCGTGTGCGTGTGCTTGTGTGAATGTGTGTGTGTGTGTGCGTGTGTGTGTGTGCATGTTCGTGTGTGTGTGTATGTGCATGTTCGTGTGTGTGTGTGTGTGTGCGCGTGCATGTGCTTCTACGTGTGTGTGTTCATATGTGTGTGCATGTGAGCATTTGTGTGTGCCTATTTGTGTGTGTGTTCGTGTGAGTGTGCATGTGCGTGTATGTGTGCGTGTGCGTCTGCGTGTATGTGGGAGCATGTGCATGTGTGTGTATGTGTGAGTGAGTGTGTGCATGTGTATGTGGGAGCGTGTGCATGTGTGTGTGCATGTGTGTGTGTGTGCATGTGCATGTGATTGTGCGTGTGCATGTGCATGTGTGTGTGTATGTGCATGTGCGCAAGTGTGTGTGTGTGTATGCATGTGCATGTGTGTGTCTGTGTAAGTGTGGATGTACGTGTGCGTGTGCGTGTACGTCTGTGTGTGCGTTTTCGTGTGTGTTCATGTGAGTGTTTGTGTGTGTGTGAGTGTTTGCGTGTGTGTTTTTGTGTGTGTTTTTGTGTGCGTGTGCACATTTGTGTGTGTTTTCGTGTACGTGTGCATGTGTGTGTGCGTGTGTATGTGCATGCATGTGTGGGTGTGTGTATGCACACATAAGTGTGTGTGTGCGTGCGTGTGTGTGTGTATGTGCATGTGCATGTGCATGTGTGTGTGCATGTGCGCGTTTGTGAGTTTTTTCGTGTGCGTGTGCATGGGCATGTGCGTGTGTATGTGCATAGATGTGTGGGTGTGTGTGTTTGCACGCATAAGTGTGTGTGTGTGCGTTTGTATGTGTGAGTGTGTGTGCTTATGCATGTGCGTGTGCATCTATGTGTGCCTCTGTTTGTGTGCGTGT
>CM034149.1:489623667-489738667 GCA_019776745.2 Taxus chinensis | reverse complement strand
TTGTTGTGTAAAGAGGACTCCGAGATCTTTCCGAAAAGTCCTCGTTTTCCTAAAATGGATCTTCCTATCAAAAGTTATGGTCATTTGAATTTTTACTTCAAAATGGCCATCCCAAACTAAAAATGAAATAATTCGACCTTAGAAAAATTTAAATTTTGAACTTTAGAAAAATTTCCCAAAAAGTTCCGCGGCCGTGCCAACCTCTCATCCTATCAGAATTTTCCACGTGGCACTTTGGAGGGGCGGACCCTTAATAAAACTTAACATTTTGAAAATTTTGCCTTGGGAAAATTTTCCCTATTTGCCCCACAACCCCGTGGCCCCCAACCAATCACATGCTAACACATGGCAGGAGGGGTGGGGGTGCACGGATCAAAACGGAAAAACTTAACCATTTTTGCCTTTGGAAAAAATTCAATTTTTTCTCCGTGGCTCTGCATCTCGTAGCCAATGGGGTGATGACACGTGTCCCCATGGGTGCGCAGGTCCATGCAATTCTTTTAACCTTTTAACCCTATGGGCGAAAAATCCAAATTTCCTCCGTCGGTCCGCGGCTAATCACAAAGCGCCACGTGGCCATTTGAGCAAGTGCGGAGGCATGAAGGAAAATTTTCCTTTGCAAAATTGAGACTTTGGTTTTGGGAAAAATTTCAAATTATTCCTCGCGACCCGCTCCCCGAACCAATCACGTGATGACACATGGCATTTGGGAAATTTTTCCTATTTTTCTCCCTAACCCCGCAGACCTCCAAAGGAAGATTTTCTCCTAAAACTCCACCTGGCCATAACTTTAGTTTTACAAGGAGTTAGGAGGACTTCTTTATATGGTTGGAAAGGTGAGAAATTTCCTATCCAATGAGCCTAGTTTAGGACGGTTTTGATAATTCTAAGTGTGTGAAAAATTCAGTTGAAGTTCAGGGCTTGATAGAGAGTAGGCCTGGCGATAAATTTCTCCTTGAACCTTAGTAAAACTTGTAACCTCCAAATTGGAACCTTGTAAACTTGTTATAAGATAAAAATGGAAATCTTGTGTTTGGTTAATCAGAATTTGTTCTGGAACCTATTTAGTTTCAAACTAGTGTCTTGCAACTTGGTTGTAGACTCTTCCTTTAAAAAATAAAATTATTCCATAATTTTCCTAATTTGTTCCTTGGTCTCAAGTGGTAGTTGAAGCAGGAATTACACTTGGTATCAGAGTAGTGGTTTAAAATTTTGGACCATTGGGCACAATAGAAACATTGAGACTTGAAACCTAAAACTAGCAAATTGATAATCTAGAAAACAAAACCGTTTAAAAATTGAACATGTTAGTAAACTTAGAAAACTGAAGGAAACTTAAGGTAATGAACTAACTCCCACTCTGGTCTGTACAGGGAGCTCAGACGGAGTAGGAGGAATGTTCATAGAGACTTAGAGTCACCACCACCACCACCTCCACTGCCATCACCACCACCACCGGATCAGGGTTTAGCAGCTATCCTAGCACATATTTTGTAAACTCTCTAGGATGTTAATGCTGCCCTATGTGAAGGATCAGTAGGAGGGAATGCAGGCAGACATGACAGAGATATTTCCATAGAGGGACATGCACCCCCTCCACTCAGTGAGGAGGATGGGGGAGAGAATTTTCATGCATAGTCAGTCAGAGCAGATTCACCACCTAGGAGGCAGGGTGACAGAGTTCTAGATCATAGAGAGGTCTCGGAGCCCTAGGCTTAGGGATGAGCTTATAGAGAGGACCATAGGCCATCAGACCACGGCTACAGATCACATCAGGGAAATCCTGAAGCTTAAGCCATCACATTATTCAGGTGACACAGGGGGATTCCAGGCAGAGGCCTGGCTGGTTAGCTTGAGCGGTTGCTTCAAGCTTTGTCCTTATTCTAGCAACACAAAAGCTCGTGTTGCGATCCATCTACTGAAGGATGGAGCTGGAGTATGGTGGAGGACAGAGGAGCAGAAGCTCCATATAGACTCAGAGACAGTCACCTGGGAGTTGTTTGAGGAGAGATTCAGGAGAAAATACTTGCCACAGAGATTCATATAGTAGAGGATCGATGAGTTCCACGACCTTTGACAGGCTTCCCTTATAGTGGTCGAGTATGAGAGTAGGTTCCTAGACCTGCTTCAGTACATTGATTACATGCAGGATGAGTAGGTGTGGATCCACAGGTTCATCCGGGGCCTTAATATAAACATTAGAGGTATAGTTCGGATCCACTGCCCACAGACATTAGCAGATGCTATTGAGAAGGCCCACATTGCAGAGGAGACTCGGGGTAAAACCCAGTAGGCTAGAGACTGAGTTAGGAGCCGTATTCAGCAGTTACAGGATAGCAGATCAAGGGGGTTAGCTCCTACTCCCCGTGGTGGTTAGCTGTAACATCCTCATTTCAAAATACTAGAACAAGGGAATTTTTTTTTTTTTGATAACGTTCACTGTTATGAATTATAAAATTCAAACACACGTTCAAGTTTTAATAATTGTTCTCTGCCCAAACAACATAGTTTGGATCACACAATTTCTTTTTAAAACGAATGTTCCCTGTTCGCATATTTACAATATGGAACACACATTCAATGCCATTCAATCTTATAACAAATTCTATATGCTGCTGTAAATGACTCAAGGAACTACCGATCTTCCATTTTCATGGCTCGGAGTTTCAACGATCCTTCATTTCATGACTCGGCAACAACCGATCCTTCATGTTTGTTTATGCATGGTATATTATATATACTTGTTCTCATAACCAATTCCGGTTATCAAACTGATCCATTTAAGAAGCCTATCTAAATATCTGTTACTGATATTCATCTGACATCCTGCATCTTAAATTAAGTGATAAGGACAACGCAACAAGAAATTGCGATACTTTGGCCAAAGATTTTCACATGCTTTGTATGATCATATTCTTGATGTGATACACATCCACGGAATATGTACTTCACCTCACTTCACCTGTTATCTAGAATGGTCTTTCCTGGTTCCTACCAGTCCTCTTTGTTTAAGGTTAGTTTAAATTTCCAATTACAGTTAGTAATATGAATGAGTATAGGAAGGAACTCCTGGTAACTAAAGATATGCAGACATACAGTGTCGTTTCCCCACGACCCCGTGTGTCTAGTTATCTTTAGTGTTCTGGAGTCACTCCGTATACCAAGTCATACTCCTATCCCCTGTCCACAATTACACCTTCAGCCTATGTATTCTTAATGTTTTAATTCAGGAGGGCATTGCAATATGTCAGCTACAACAGTGTGTCGTCATGAAGACCCCGTCTTCATGGAGACACCTTGCTGTAGCTGGCGTATGCCAATGTCCTACGGAATTCTCCCATCGAGAATACACATCTTGCTCAAGTGCTTCGGATATGATTTTAATAATTAAAATCAACTTTGAGCATCCACGCTGATCTCTTAATCCTCGTTTCCATTATAGTTGTATATAGCCAAGAGGGACTAAATCCGTCCATTATCTTGCAATGCATCTTCTCCTTCATGTCAAAGGGCTGCATTTCCTTACTTGGTTCACTTCTTAATCATTGGATTAAGCAGTCCGTTCCGACGGACGTGATAACTTTAACCTATTAAACTTAACCAAGATTTTCTCAACTGCAACTAAATTCAGAATTTTAACTTATTAGACGTCATTTAAACGAGGTCTAATTCCCAAGAACAGTATTCATTTGTTCTCCTTAATGTTATATGGTTAAGGTCCATTGGTTATGGATATACTTATCCTATATCCTTTATTCTGAATTTAGCACACGAGATCATTAATGAAGCTCGAAAGCGAAGTTCGATCACTCCGAAGTTTAATTGGTATTCCTTAGCTCCTAAGATAATCCTGAATACCTTCCAATTATGGAATCATATTCTTCTTAATCCTTTTAATGTCCATTAAAAATTCATCTTTACCCAAGTATGAATTAATTGCATTTTTCAACTTAAAAGTTGCATTTAGGTAAAATAGATATCAGTTTCCATTTAACATCCATCCAAGGACAATTAAACAAATCCAATCAAGAAATAACATTATATTTCCAATTTAGACAACAATATCAAACTGATATAACTATTGAAAATATCACACTTGTAATTGTATTCAATATTTCAAGTCATAATCTGTACATTTGCCAATCCAGCTGATTGGGCATAGTTTATACAAAACATCCATACAACTCATGGACAGAAGAATATATTTTCTTCTTCTCACAATTCCTCAAAGAGGAATAAAAGCAACAATTTCAATACATCATCAAATCAAAAGCATCAGAAAATAACCAAGTCTTCATTCTAATCAAATTCCATCTGTAAAATGAATTGAATGGGTCAGTTCAATGAACTGAGCATATTAAGCACTTATCCTTAAAATAGGGTGCTTCAACTAACTGTCTCAATAAAAAAACCCTGCTTTTATGAAACGACAGTTAAACATCAATCACTAAATAGGCACAAAAGAAAGATCAACATAACAACTGAACTATCAAAATATTATCACAATCAGCAATAAGACTGCTGTCCTATTTCCACATAATATTAAACATACTGTTATCCTTTCCACGCCTTTCATTAATAATAAATGCAAAGGATGAAACTAACTGAAATGTAAACTCATTACTTTCCTTTCAGTTCGTGTATTAAATTCAAAGCAATCAAGTACAGACAAGAAAGCGAACAACAATGCATATAGTTGCTTCCATCTAAGCACTATAAAATTCACTATTCACGAATTCCAGATTTCCAACTGAATGAAAGAAGAAAAGATCATTTTTCCAAGTCATTCATTCATATCTCTATTTCTTTCCACATGACTGTCCTAACAGTGGAATCCAAACGAAAGACAAATCAAGATAACAGTTCAGAGTGAAACTTACAAAATCCATTCGGAATTCACTTTTCGGCAGCAAGAATAATTTCATTTATAATCAACGTTAAATGAAAACAGGGAAGAATTCATGATAGAACAAGCAATATCAAAATGCAGACCATGTAATTACTGTACTAGAAGATTCCATACTTCTCTCACTGTATTGTTAACCAAACAAACAGTTATACAATCACGCAATCACTTACTCATATGACCTTTTATATCCATGAACGCATACAATTCATAATAACCAATTACACATTGTTGTTACCTACAGCGAAACCAAATTCTTATGCACCATAAGGTTCCAATATTATTTTCAGAGTCAAAATAGCAAAAAGATAAGAATTCATTTCTCTAAAATTTCATTAAGAATAATCCTTTTGATCAAAATGAACTCAAACACCCAAATCGTGTTCATCTAAGCAAGACAGCTCGAATTATAAAGATAGCAGAACAGTCGTTCTTATTGAAAAGAAAACTCACATAGCCTATACAATTTAAATCCAGTATACCACAACAATGGATATCCAGCTCGATTTCTATCTCGATCAACAGTTAACTCCAAAATAACATTCTCCATTTTCTTAATGAGGTACAGAACTCAAAATATAACATTCATATATCAGTACCTCTATAAAGACAAACCCGTTTAGGGTGTTAATTGCGTAAGCTCGGTACAGTCAAGGCAGACTCAGAAAACAAGCTGATTTCCACATTTTCCATTTATTTAAAACATAATCCAAGTCAAGTGCACATTCACCAGATAGTTCCAAACAGGAGGACAAACCTCGACTATAGGAGGCAATGAAATCAATTTTCCATTACAGCATAAGGAAATATAATCATTCTTTGCACAAAATATAACCAATTGTAATTTTGTCAATCAGTCCAAACAGGAAGACCAAACAACATCTATAAAACACAATAAAACCACCCTATTCTCTCAACAAGGAGAAACGAAATTAATTAATAACTTCAGGAGGAAAACAATCAACTTTTTCCTACTTTCACGAATACCCAGTTCGTATTCGTTCTCATCCAATTCAAGGAAAGGCAAAGCAATGAAATTATTGCTATTACCTTATTCAAATCGAGTTCAAATACTCATAAAAAAAACCCAAATGCCATTTCCTTTACAATCCAAAACATAAAAAGGAAGAGGATCTATTTCCTTATAAATATCAATAAGAAACAACTTCAACCAGCTATTGCTTCTTTCATTCTAGTTCATCAGCAAAAGAACTTATAGTTTCAATAGAGAAAACAACTCAAATAACATGTACAGACGCGTGATACACATGATAAATTTCCCAATACTGTTAAACGACCAGTAGGATAGGAAAGCATTTCATTCGAGAATACAAGGACAGTCGAATTTAACGACCAATAACAATGATTCATATTATTTCCAAAATGACAGCAATACATTACGACTGTAATTCCATTTCCTCTTTTCATGCCAAGGCAGCTCCAAGCAAAATCAACAAAGAAAACGTTTACATTATAAGGACGTGATTAAACAGCGTGTTCCGATTCATTCAACATGTACAGAGAAAAAAATGTCTACCTCCAACTTGATTCACACACAACCAAATCAAGACCAAGCAACCAGAAATATTTCATCATATCATTTCCCAAAGAAAAGAAAGCAAGAACCAACAAAATCCAAGTCAAATCGACTCAACAGCAATCACGCAATCCAAACCCAAGAGCAGGGTTGTTTTAATGAGACACTTAAACAAAGCAAGAGTTTTTAAAGAGAAGGGCTTAACATGCCTGTAATCTCTTTTCCAGAACTCGAAGAAATATCCATTTGCTGCGTTATTTCCTTCCACAGCGACAGCACAAACTTCCCAGAACTCCTTTCTTCTTCAGGATTAACAACAGCCTCCAAATCTCCAAGAAAATGTCAAATGCCAAGAGCTGGTTCGACTGAACCAGACCAGAAAAACCAAATGTAGAGCAACTTTGCCAAAACCAAACCAATACAATGAAAAATCAAATTCCCTCATACACTTTCCAAGGCGAACTGGTCGCGGGGACCGAAAACAATTAATGCAATTAAGGCTCTACCTGTTTCCTTACTTCCCATGCCACCGCCACTTGAGTTGGCGAACTCAACTTTCAAATTTTCCCCATGCTAAACTGAACTTGGCTTTATCTCCAAATAAATGCCTCTATTTCCTACCTGCCCCGCCAAAACTGGTGCTGTCCACATATGGACTGTTTATTAAATGCCAATGAATGCCCTTCCTTCATCCTTATCCCTTCCCTTTAAGGGTCTGTGCACCCCTTAGATTAGGATTAGTTTAGGTTGCATATAGTATTCAACTTAGGTCTTAGTTTAGCCTTAGGTTATTTTCCCCTCTTTTATATATATATATAATTTAAAAATCCACTAAGGATAGTAGTGTAGGATGTATGTTAGGACTTAGGATTAGTTTAGGGTTTAATTCACACTAACCACTAACACTAACATCTTCAATCCAACCTCCCTACTAACATTCATGTTAATGTAGAGCAGGACGTTCCGTCCTTTATATTACGTGCCAAGGCCACCCGTGTCTAGGCATTTCTTGCCTCACGAGGTCCCAAGTTTGACAGTACAAGGTTCAAGAATCGAACCCCTGTCGTTGGCATCTACGTGCTAGCTATTCACACCTGCAATCAGGTGTTCCACGTTCATAACAATCTTGGGTTCGGTTCAAGTGTTAATCAACACAGAAATCACAAGAGGACCTTAGCATACTTGGATCAGTGAAATTGATTCAAGGTATGCTGTCAATCAGCAAAGAGAGTTAAGCAAGTATACGACAATTTGTCGTCACATCAGCAAACACACAAGTACAATATTTTCTGTCCCATGCAATAAATCATAGCATACAAGAATCCAATTTAGCAACACATTCTCTTAATATCAGAACTTATCTTAACATGTTTGCCTTCATTTCAACAGCTATAATAGTATGGAAACATTCACCAAGTTAACATACAAAATCAGAGTGTTACATTCTTCCCTCCTTAAAGAATCATCTTCCCGATGATCAGATTAACAAATCAAGGAGTTCCTAGGACAAAGTTCAATTATTGTCCTTTCATTCATAAGTTCATACCAAAAATAGATTCTCTCTTAAAAACAACCTTTTAAGACAACTGTACAATAGACTAATAATTGTCTAAATTTGGTAGAATTATCAGTTCTTGAATTTCAAATTCAATTAAACAGGTGTGGAAAAGTAGATCTCATTTCTTCGAGATTCTCCCAAGTTGCACTTTCTTCACTGAACTGGTCCCACTGGACCTTACATTGGTTCACTTCGCGATTTCTCAAGTACAACTGGTGAGTTCCCAACACTCGAATGGGCTTAACCACGATTATTCCTGGGTCTTGGACTTGCAAGGAATTCTAATTTAGCACATGTGATAAATCTGTCACGTATTTCTTAAGCAAAGAAATATGAAAAACATCATGCATTTGAGACAAAGCAGGGGGTAATGCTATACGATAAGCTACAGGGTTGATTATTTCAACAATTTCAAAAGGTCCCACGTAACGTGGCGACAACTTGGCAGCCTTGCCAAAAGTTATTGAGCTCTTTTTCGGCTTCACCTGAAGAAAGACCTTCTCACCCAGTTTATAATGCCTGTCAACCCGCTTCAAGTCTGCATAACTCTTTTGCCTATTGGCAGCCTCCTTTAGATGTTCTCGTATCATTTTGATTTGCTGTTCCATTTGCATAAGGATTTCTGGCCCAATTACCTCTCTGTCCTCAACGTTGTCCCAGCTGACAGGGGTTCTGCATTTTCTTCCATACAATGCTTCAAAGGACGCCATTTTTAAAGAGGCATGATAGGTGTTATTGTAAGAAAATTCTACCAGCGGAAGGTATTCCTCCCATTTATACTGCTGGTCCATGCAATACATCCTTAACATGTCCTCTAAAACCTGATTAACTCTCTCAGTCTATCCATCTGTTTCTGGATGATATGCATAACTGAAGTTCAATTTAGTCCCCAAGGTCACATTAAGCATTTGCCAAAACCTTGATGTCATCCTCGGATCTTTGTCCGATATGATTAATTCCGGTATTCCATGCAATCTGAAGATTTCATGTAAAAATCTTCTTGCTAGCACTGGTGCATCGTCCTTCAAATTACCAGCAATGAAGTGTGCCACTTTGGTCAATTTATCAACTACAACCAGGATAATGTCATGCTTATTTCTTGACATAGGCAATCCTTGAACGAAATCCATCGTTATCACTTGCCATTTATACTGCGGAATGCTGTGGGGATACAATAATCCAGCGGGTGCATATGTTCCGCCTTAACACGCTGACATTCCAAGCAGTGTGTTGCAAACTCTACCACATCCTTTTTCATTCCCTTCCAAAAGTATTGTTGTTTAAGGTCAGCGAGCATTTTTGTAATGCCAGGGTGTCCAGAAAAAGGTGAATTATGGAATTTAGTTAACAATTTCCCTCTTAAGTCATTTGCCACAGGTATATATACCCTGTTTTCGAACCTCAGAACTCCTTCATTATCAAAATGGAATCCCTTATACCTGATGTCCTACGGGTCTGCAGCAAGTGCTGATTTCACTTGCTGGAAATAAGGATCTGATTCCAGGGCATCTTTTAGCTCATCCTTAAACTGAGTTCTTAACGTTATAAGAGTAGAGATATGCTTCCTTCGAATCAGAGCATCTGCTACTCGATTTTCATTGCCCTTAATGTAGCTTATATCGAAGTCATACTGAGACAGAAATTCTAACCATCTTCGCTGCCTTGCATTTAGATTTGGTTGAGTAAAAATATACTTCAGCCCTAGATGGTTTGTTTTTAACTTGAAGGGCTTGCCTAAAAGGTAATGCCTCCATATTTGAAGTGCATGAACAATGGAAGTGAGCTCAAGATCGTGTGGAGCATAGTTCTGTTCATGTAACTTAAGTTTTCTGCTTTCATAAGCGATGACATGGTTATTCTGTAATAGAATACCTCCAAAGCCTTCTCCTGAGGCATCCGTTACAACCATAAAATCTCCATTTGGATTAGGTACAGTCAAAATAGGTGCTGTAGTTAACTGTTCCTTTAAATTTTTAAAGGTAGATTCACATTTGTCTGTCCAGACAAATTTCTTTTCTTTCTTTTGCAGTGAAGTGATTGGTGCAGCAATTTTTTAAAAGTCCTTAACGAACTTTCGATAATATCTAGCCAAGCCCATGAATCTCCTCACTTCATGCACGTTCTTAGGCGCAGGCCACTCAGTTATAGCTGTGATCTCTGAAGGGTCAACAGCTATCCCATTTTTACTTATAATGTGTCCCAAATAATGCACCTCTGCATCATAAAAGGAACATTTGGATAGTTTTCCATACAACTTCCTCTTTCTTAAGATTTCCAGCACTATCTTGAGGTGTTCTTGGTGCTCTTCGACATTTTTAGAGTATATAAGAATGTCATCTAAGAATAAAAGCAAAAACTTGTCTAAGTATTCTTGAAAAATATTGTTCATTAGATTTATGAAGGCGGCAGGTGCATTAGTCAGCCCAAAAGGAAACACCGTGAACTCATAATGCCCGTACCTCATTCTAAAAGCTATTTTATGAATATCTTCTTCCTTTATTCTCAGCTGATGATAACCTGATCGCAAATCTATTTTTGAATAAACTGATGCTCCTCACATCTGATCAAATAGATCATCAATCCTAGGAAGTGGGTATCGATTTTTAATAGTTGCTTTGTTCAGCATTCTGTAATCAATGCACAGCCTCATAGTGCCATCCTTTTTCTTTACAAAAATTACTGGTGCTCCCCAAGGTGAGACGCTCGGTCTGATCAACCCCTTAGTCAGAAGTTCTTGTAACTGAGCCTTTAGCTCTAACAACTCGATGGTAGTCATTCTATAAGGTGCCTTAGATATGGGTTCCGTTCCTGGTTTGATTTCTATTGCGAAGTCAAACTCACGTTTGGGCGGAAGACCTGGCAATTCTTCCGGAAACACGTCACAGAAATCCCTCAACAATCGATATCTTTCCATGAAATCATTACCTTCTTCTATATTTTCTGTCATTTTTACTGCATACAAAGTGCAGCCTCTATTTTTAGCCCTCTTTAGTTGCATAGCCGTCAGTTCCCTAACTGCAACTTCCTATTTTACACCTTGAATAACTACTGCTTTCTGCAGGTCATCGAAGCAATAGATTTTTTTTTCATAACAGTCAACCTTTTCCTTATGTTCAGCCAACCAGTTAACTCCAATAATGATATCATATGATCCTAGAGGAGTGACATACAAGTCAACTTCGGTGGAGAAACTAGGCAGGTCAAGAATTGCCCCAAAAAGGCACATTTCGACTGTATGGACAGCATTATTCCCATAATGCACTGTCCATGTTATATCCATTCTTGCAGCCTTTCTTTTTAATTTCATAGCAAGTTTAGCAGAAATAAAACATTCTGTAGCTCCAGTATCAAAAATTATAACTACAGGTGTGCCGAATAACTTACCCGTAACTTCTATGGGCATCACTTGCTTTTCAGCTTGTCTGTTAGCCACTGCAGCATGTATCCTATGCTACTGTCTACGATCGTCCTTCTTCAGAGGACAGTGATTCACATAGTGGTCCTTTCCACAGTTGAAGCATCCTCCAGCTGGCCCTTTTCTAGGCTCAAATTTATTACCAGCCTTGAAGTTATCATTATAGCTTCCATAGGACTTATGTCCAATGCCATTAACTTTTGTGAAGCTGTTCCACACGCTATTTACAGGTCTATTCATCACAGGTTTCTTGTTGTTATCTACAAAAATTTTGTTTTTCACACCAAACCTTTTCCAAGGTCCCCTTTTTGGTGCAAGAGACGAAGAAGGATTGGGAATCTTCTTCCTTATCTCTTCCCTGTGAGCAGATATTGCCCTCAATTTCTGTTCCTGTCTGATTGCCTTTTCAACAACTCCATCCATGGTGGTTGGGCCCTGGACATTCACTTCACCCCCAATGATGGGATTCAGTCCCATTATGAATTTCCGTATTCTAAACTTCTCGTTAGCTTGGTACTACGGCACATACTTAAGGAGTTTAGTAAACCCTTCCCAGTATTCCATCACCGACAGCCTTCCTTGCGACCAGTTCTGAAATTCAGTCATTTTCCTATCAAAATAGAGTTGAGGCAGCCATCTTTGCCTAAAATAACCCTTAAATTGGTCCCAAGTTATGTCTGATTCGACAATATTCAGCTCAACCTTACGGTTGTCCCACCATGATGATGCTTCATGAGAAAGCTGATATGCTCCCCATATCGCTTTAGTCTCTTCAGAGAAGTTTCTTATCACAAAGTATTTCTCCATTTCACTGAGCCAGTTCTCAGCTCCATTCCCAAGAGTTGTTCCATCAAACTTTGGAGGACTTATTCTCTTTATATCATTTATAAGTTCAGCTACTAATCTTGCCCTTTTATTTTCAGGGGGATTAGGAGCAATTTCATTATTATCATCAACACCTGGATTCCCTCCGTTAATGTTGTCCACAGGAGGCAGCTGATCATTTATTTCGGCTTCATTCTCCTCCTCTTCATTGCCCATTGACTGCTGTTCCAGTACAGTCAAACGATCCCTCATATCAAGTAGGGGCAGCAAGGATTTCATCCAGCTTTTGGGCAGTTGCTGCTTCTCCACCCTGCAACGGGTTATTCGCAGCATTCCCTCTTGTCCTGACCATTTTTTGTTCAATAAGAAAATGTAAACCTTATTAATATAGTGGACTCATTAGGTCCAAGAGCTGCAACCTTCAGCTCTGATACCAAGATGTAACATCTTCATTTCAAAATACCAGAACAAGGGAATTTTTTTTTTTTTTTGATAACGTTCACTGTTATGAATTATAAAATTCAAACACACATTCAAGTTTTAATAATTGTTCTCTACCCAAACAACACAGTTTGGATCACACAATTTCTTTTTAAAATGAATGTTCCCTGTTCGCATATTTACAATATGGAACACACATTCAATGCCATTCAATCTTATAATAGATTCTATATGCTGCTGTAAATGACTCGAGGAACTACCGATCTTCCATTTTCATGGCTCGGAGTTTCAACGATCCTTCATTTCATGACTCGGCAACAACCGATCCTTCATGTTCATGACTTAGCAACAACCGATCCTTTATGTTTGTTTATGCATGGTATATTATATATACCTGTTCTCATAACCAATTTTAGTTATCGAAGTGATCCATTTAAGAAGCCTATCTGAATATCTGTTACTGATATTCATCTGACATCCTGCATCTTAAATTAAGTGATAAGGACAACACAACCAACAATTGCGATACTTTGGCCAAAGATTTTCACATGCTTTGCATGATCATATTTCTGATGTGATACACATCCACGGAATACGTCCTTCACCTCACTTCACCTATTATCTAGAATGGTCTTTCTTGGTTCCTACCAGTCCTCTTTGTTTAAGGTTAGTTTAAATTTCCAATTACAGTTAGTAATATGAATGAGTATAGGAAGGCACTCCTGGTAACTAAAGATACGTAGACATACAGTGTCGTTTCCCCATGACCCCGTGTATCTAGTTATCTTTAGTGTTCCAGAGTCACTCCGTATACCAGGTCATACTCCTATCCCCTGTCCACAATTACACCTTCAGCCTATGTATTCTTGATGTTTTAATTCAGGAGGACATTACAATATGTCAGCTGCAACAGTGTGTCATCATGAAGACCCCGTCTTCATGGAGACACCTTGCTGTAGCTGGTGTATGCCAATGTCCTACGGAATTCTCCCATCGAGAATACACATCCTGCTCAAGTGCTTCGAATATAATTTTAATAATTAAAATCAACTTTCAGCATCCACGCTGATCTCTTGATCCTCATTTCTGTTACAGTTGTATATAGCCAAGAGGGACTAAATCCATCCATTATCTTACAATGCATCTTCTCCTTCATGTCGAAGGGCTGCATTTCCTTACTTGGTTCACTTCTTAATCATTGGATTAAGCAGTCCGTTCCGACGGACGTGATAAGTTTAACATATTAAACTTAACCAAGATTTTCTCAACTGCAACTAAATTCAGAATTTTAACTTATTAGACGTCATTTAAATGAGGTCTAATTCCCAAGAACAGTATTCATTTGTTCTCCTTAACGTTATATGGTTAAGGTCCATTAGTTATGGATATACTTATCCTATATCCTTTATTCTGAATTTAGCACACAAGATCATTAATGAAGCTCGAAAGTGAAGTTCGATCACTCCGAAGTTTAATTGGTATTCCTTAGCTCCTAAGCTAATCCCAAATACCTTCCAATTATGGAATCATATTCTTCTTAATCCTTTTAATGTCAATTAAAAATTCATCTTTACCCAAGTATGAATTAATTGCATTTTTCAACTTAAAAGTTGTATTTAGGTAAGAATAGATATCAGTTTCCATTTAACATCCATCCAAGGACAATTAACCAAATCCAATCAAGAAATAACATTATATTTCCAATTTAGACAACAATATCAAACTGATATAACTATTGAAAATATCGCACTTGTAATTGTATTAAATATTTCAAGTCATAATCTGTACATTTGCCAATCCAGCTGATTGGGCATAGTTTATACAAAGCATCCATACAACTCATGGATAGAAGAATATATTTTCTTCTTCTCACAATTCCTCGAAGAGGAATAAAAGCAACAATTTCAATACATCATCAAATCAAAAGCATCAGAAAATAGCCAAGTCTTCATTCTAATCAAATTCCATCTGTAAAATGAATTACACGGGTCAGTTCAATGAACTGAGCATATTAAGCACTTATCCTTAAAATAGGGTGCTTCAACTAACTGTCTCAATAAAAGAACCCTACTTTTATGAAACGACAGTTAAACATCAATCACTAAATAGGCACAAAAGAAAGATCAGCATAACAACTGAACTATCAAAATATTATCACAATCAGCAATAAGACTGCTGTCTTGTTTCCACATAATATTAAAGATACTTTTATCCTTTCCACGCCTTTCATTAATAATAAATGCAAAGGATGAAACTAACTGAAATGTAAACTCATTACTTTCCTTTCAGTTCCTGTATTAAATTCAAAGCAATCAAGTACAGAAAAGAAAGCGAACAACAATGCATATAGTTGCTTCCATCTAAGCACTATAAAATTCACTATTCACGAATTCCAGATTTCCAACTGAATGAAAGAAGAAAAGATCATTTTTCCAAGTCATTCATTCATATCTCTATTTATTTCCACATGACTATCCTAACAGTGGAATCCAAACGAAAGACAAATCAAGATAACAGTTCAGAGTGAAACTTACAAAATCCATTCGGAATTCAATTTCCGACAGCAAGAATAATTTCATTTATAATCAGCTTTAAATGAAAACAGGGAAGAATTCATGATAGAACAAGCAATATCAAGATGCAGACCATGTAATTTCTTTACTAGAAGATTCCATACTTCTCTCACTGTATTGTTAACCAAACAAACAGTTATACAATCAAACAATCACTTACTCATATGACCTTTTATATCCATGAACGCATACAATTCATAATAACCAATTACACATTGTTGTTACCTACAGCGAAACCAAATTCTTATGCACCGTAAGGTTCCAATATTATTTCAGAGTCAAAATAGCAAAAAGATAAGAATTCATTTCTCTAAAATTTCATTAAGAATAATCCTTTTGATCAAAATGAACTCAAACACCCAAATCGTGTTCATCTAAGCAAGACAGCTCAAATTATAAAGATAGCAGAATAGTCGTTCTTACTGAAAAGCAAACTCACATAGCCTGTACAATTTAAATCCAGTATACCACAACAATGGATATCCAGCTCGAGTTCTATCTCGATCGACTGTTAACTCTAAAACAACATTCTCCATTTTCTTAATGAGGTACATAACTCAAAATATAACATTCATATATCAATACCTCTATAAAGACAAACCCGTTTAGGGTGTTAATTACGTAAGCTCGGTACAGTCAAGGAAGACTCAGAAAACAAGCTGATTTCAACATTTTGCATTTATTTAAAACAGAATCCAAGTCAAGTTCGCATTCACCAGAAAGTTCCAAACAGGAGGACAAACCTCAACTATAGGACGCAATGAAATCAATTTTCCATTACAGCATAAGGAAATATAATCATTCTTTGCACAAAATACAACCAATTGTAATTTTGTCAATCAGTTCGAATAGGAAGACCAAACAACATCTATAAAACACAATAAAACCACCCTATTCTCTCAACAAGGAGAAACGAAATCCATTAATAACTTCAGGAGGAAAACAATCAACTTTTTCCTACTTTCACGAATACCCAGTTCGTATTCGTTCTCATCCAATTCTAGGAAATGCACAGCAATGAAATTATTACTATTACCTTATTCAAATCGAGTTCAAATACTCATAAAAAAAAACCCAAATGCCATTTCCTTCACAATCCAAAACAGAAAAAGGAAGAGGATCTATTTCCTTATAAATATCAATAAGAAACAACTTCAACTAGCTATTGCTTCTTTCATTCTAGTTCATCAGCAAAAGAACTTATAGTTTCAATAGAGAAAACAACTCAAATAACATGTACAGACCCGTGATACACATGATAAATTTCCCAATACTGTTAAACGACCAGCACGACAGGAAAGCATTTCATTCGAGAATACAAGGACAGTCGAACTCAGCGACCAATAACAATGATTCATATTATTTCCAAAATGACAGCAATACAACACGACTGTAATTTTTTTTCCTCTTTTCATGCCAAGGTAGTTTCAAGCACAATCAGCAAAGAAAACGTTTACATTATAAGGAAGTGATTAAACAGCCTGTTCCGATTCATTCAACATGTATAGAGAAGAAAATGTCTACCTCCAACTTGATTCGCACACAACCAAATCAAGACCAAGCAACCAGAAACGTTTCATCATATCATTTCCCAAAGAAAAGAAAGCAAGAACTAACAAAATCCAAGTCAAATCGACTCAACAGCAATCACACAATCCAAACCCAAGAGCAGGGTTGTTTTAATGAGACACTTAAACAAAGCAAGAGTTTTTAAAGAGAAGGGCTTAACATGCCTGTAATCTCTTTTCCAGAACTCAAAGAAAGATCTGTTTGCTGTGTTATTTCCTTCCACAACTACAGCACAAACTTCCCAGAACTCCTTTCTTCTTCAGGATTAACAACAGCCTCCAAATCTCCAATAAAATGTCAAATACCAAGAGCTGGTTCGACTGAACCAGGCTAGAAAACCAAATGTAGAGCAACTTTGCCAAAACCAAACTGAAACAATGAAAAATCAAATTCCCTCATACACTTTCCAAGGTGAACTGGTCACGGGGACCGAAAACAATCAATGTAATTAAGGCTCTGCCTTTTTCCTTACTTCCCATGCTACCGCCACTTGAGTTGGCGAACTCAACTTTCAAATTTTCCCCATGCTAAACTGAACTTGGCTCTATCTCCAAATAGATGCCTCTATTTCCTACCTGCCCCGCCAAAACTGGCGCTATCCACGTATGGACTGTTTATTAAATGCCAATGAATGCCCTTCCTTCATCCTTATCCCTTCCCTCCAAGGGTCTGCGCACCCCTTACATTAGGATTAGTTTAGGTTGCATATAGTATTCAACTTATTTCTTAGTTTAGCCTTAGGTTATTTTCCCCTCTTTTTTTATATATATAATTTAAAAATCCACTAAGGATAGTAGTGTAGGATGTATGTTAGGACTTAGGATTAGTTTAGGGTTTAATTCACACTAACCACTAACACTAACATCTTCCATCCAGCCTCCCTACTAACATTCACGTTAATGTAGAGCAGGACGTTCCGTCCTTCAGATTATGTGCCAAGGCCACCCGTGTCCAGGCATTTCTTGCCTCACGAGGTCCCAAGTTCGACAGTACAGGGTTCAAGAATCAAACCCCTGTCGTTGGCATCTACGTGCTAGTTGTTCACACCTGCAATCAGGCGCTACACGTTCATAACAATCTCGGGTTCGGTTCAAGTGTTAATCGACACAGAAATCACAAGAGGACCTCAGCATACTTGGATTAGTGAAATTGATTCAAGGTATACTGTCAATCAGCAAAGAGAGTTTAGCAAGTATACGACAATTTGTCATCGCATCAGCAAACACACAAGTACAATATTTGCTGTCCCATGTAATAAATCATAGCATACAAGAATCCAAGTTAGCAACACATTCTCTTAAGATCAGAACTTATCTTAACATGTTTGCCTTCATTTCAGCAGCTATAATAGTATGGAAACATTCACCAAGTTAACATACAAAATCAGAGTGTTACATTCTTCCCTCCTTAAAGAATCATCGTCCCGATGATCAGATTAACAAATCAAGGAGTTCCTAGGACAAAGTTCAGTTATTGTCCTTTCATTCATAAGTTCATACCAAAAATAGATTCTCTCTTAAAAACAACATTTTAAGACAACTGTACAATAGACTAATAATTGTCTAAATTTGGTAGAATTATCAGTTCTTGAATTTCAAATTCAATTAAACAGGTGTGGAAAAGTAAATCTCATTTCTTCGAGATTCTCCCAAGTTGCACTTTCTTCGCTGAACTGGTCCCACTGGACCTTACATTGGTTCACTTCGCGATTTCTCAAGTACAACTGGTGAGTTCCCAACACTCGAATGGGCTTAACCACGATTATTCCTGGGTCTTGGACCTACAAGGAATTCTAATTTAGCACATGTGATAAATCTGTCACGTATTTCTTAAGCAAAGAAATATGAAAAACATCATGCATTTGAGACAAAGTAGGAGGTAATGCTAGACGATAAGCTATAGGGTTGATTATTTCAACAATTTCAAAAGGTCCCACGTAACGTGGCGACAACTTGGCAGCCTTGTCAAAATTTATTGAGCTCTTTTTCGGCTTCACCCGAAGAAAGACCTTCTCGCCCAGTTTATAATGCCTGTCAACCCGCTTCAAGTCTGCATAACTCTTTTGCCTATTGGCAGCCTCCTTTAGATGTTCTCGTATCATTTTGATTTGCTGTTCCATTTCCATAAGGATTTCTGGCCCAATTACCTCTTTGTCCTCAACGCTGTCCCAGCTGACAGGGGTTCTGCATTTTCTTCCATACAATGCTTCAAAGGACGCCATTTTTAAAGAGGCATGATAGGTGTTATTGTAAGCAAATTCTACCAGCGGAAGGTATTCCTCCCATTTATACTGCTGGTCCATGCAATACATCCTTAACATGTCCTCTAAAACCTGATTAACTCTCTCAGTCTGTCCATCCGTTTCTGGATGATATGCAGAACTGAAGTTCAATTTAGTCCCCAAGGCCGCATTAAGCGTTTGCCAAAACCTTGATGTCATCCTCAGATCTCTGTCTGATATGATTAATTCTGGTATTCCATGCAATCTGAAGATTTCATGTACAAATCTTCTTGCTAGCACTGGTGCATCGTCCTTCAAATTACCAGCAATGAAGTGTGACACTTTGGTCAATTTATCGACTACAACCAGGATAATGTCATGCTTATTTCTTGACATAGGCAATCCTTGAACAAAATCCATCGTTATCACTTGCAATTCATACTACAGAATGCTGTGGGGATACAATAATCCAGCGGGGTGCATATGTTCCGCCTTAACACGCTGACATTCCAAGCAGTGTGTTACAAACTCTACCACATCCTTTTTCATTCCCTTCCAAAAGTATTGCTGTTTAAGGTCAGTGAGCATTTTTGTAATGCCAGGGTGTCCAGAAAAAGGTGAATTATGGAATTCAGTTAACAATTTCCCTCTTAAGTCATTTGCCACAGGTATATATACCCTATTTTCAAACCTCAAAACTCCTTCATTATCAAAATGGAATCCCTTATACCTGATGTCCTGCGGGTCTGCAGCAAGTGCTGATTTGACTTGCTGGAAATAAGGATCTGATTCCAGGGCATCTTTTAGCTCATCCTTAAACTGAGTTCTTAACGTTATAAGAGCAGAGATATGCTTCCTTCGACTCAGAGCATCTACTACTCGATTTTCCTTGCCCTTAATGTAGCTTATATCGAAGTCATACTGAGACAGAAATTCTAACCATCTTCGCTGCCTTGCATTTAGATTTGGCTGAGTAAAAATATACTTCAGCCCCAGATGGTATATTTTTAACTCGAAGGGCTTGCCTAAAAGGTAATGCCTCCATATTTGAAGTGCATGAACAATGGCAGCGAGCTCAAGATCATGTGGAGAATAGTTTTGTTCATGTAACTTAAGTTTTCTGCTTTCATAAGTGATGACATGGTTATTCTGTAACAGAATACCTCCAAGGCCTTCTCCTGAGGCGTTCGTTACAACCATAAAATCTCCATTTGGATCAGGTACAGTCAAAATAGGTGCTGTAGTTAACTATTCCTTTAACTTTTTAAAGGCAGATTCACATTTGTCTGTCCAGAAAAATTTCTTTTCTTTCTTTTGCAGTGAAGTGATTAGGGCAGCAATTTTTTAAAAGTCCTTAACGAACTTTCGATAATATCCAGCCAAGCCCATGAAGCTCCTCGCTTCGTGCATGTTCTTAGGCACAGGCTACTCAGTTATAGCAATGATCTTTGAAGGGTCAACATCTATCCCATTTTTACTTATAATGTGTCCCAAATAATGCACCTCTGCATTATAAAAGGAACATTTAGACATTTTGTCATACAACTTCCTCTTTCTTAAGATTTCCAGCACTATCCTGAGGTGTTCTTGGTGCTCTTCGAAATTTTTAGAGTATATAAGAATGTCATCTAAGAATACAAGCACAAACTTGTCTAAGTATTCTTGAAAAATATTGTTCATTAGATTCATGAAGGCGGCAGGTGCATTAGTCAGCCCAAAAGGAAACACCGTGAACTCATAATCCCCGTACCTCGTTCTAAAAGCTGTTTTATGAATATCTTCTTCCTTTATTCTCAGCTGATGATACCCTGATCGCAGATCTATTTTTGAATAAACTGATGCTCCTCGCATCTGATCAAATAGATCATCAATCCTTGGAAGTGGGTATCAATTTTTAATAGTTGCTTTGTTCAGCATTCTGTAATCAATGCATAGCCTCAAAGTGCCATCCTTGTTCTTTACAAAAATTACCGGCGCTCCCCAAGGTGAGATGCTCGGTCTTATCAGCCCCTTAGTCAGAAGTTCTTGTAACTAAGCCTTCAGCTCTACTAACTCAATGGTAGTCATTCTATAAGGTGCCTTAGATATGGGTTTCGTTCCTGGTTTGATTTCTATTGCGAAGTCAAACTCACGTTTGGGCAGAAGACCTGGCAATTCTTCCGGAAACACGTCATGGAAATCCCTCACCAATCGATATATTTCCATGAAATCATTACCTTCTTCTGTATTTTCTGTCATTTTTACTGCATACAAAGTGCATCCTCTATTTTTAGCCCTCTTTAGTTGCATAGCCGTCAGTTCCCTAACTGCAACTTCCCGTTTTACACCTTGAATGACTGCTGCTTTCTACAGGTCATCGAAGCAATAGATTTGTTTTTCATAACAGTCGACCTTTGCCTTATGTTCAGCCAACCAGTTAACTCCAATAATGATATCATATGATCCTAGAGGAGTGACATACAAGTCAACTTTGGTGGAGAAACTAGGTAGGTCAAGAATTGCCCCAAAAAGGCACATTTCGACTGTATGGACAACATTATTCCCATAATGCACTGTCCATGTTTTATCCATTCTTGCAGCCTTTCTTTTTAATTTCATAGCAAGTTTAGCAGAAATAAAACATTCTGTAGCTCCAGTATCAAAAAGTATAACTACAGGTGTACCGAATAACTTACTCGTAACTTCTATGGGCGTCACTTTCTTTTCAGCTTGTCTGTTAGCCACTGCAGCATGTATCCTATGCTGCTGTCCACGATCGTCCTTCTTCAGAGGACAGTGATTCGTATAGTGGTCCTTTCCACAGTTGAAGCATCCTCCAGCTGGCCCTTTTCTAGGCTCAAATTTATTACCAGCCTTGAAGTTATCATTCTGGCTTCCATAGGACTTCTGTCCAATGCCATTAACTTTTGTGAAGCTGTTCCACATGCTATTTACAGGTCTATTCATCACAGGTTTCTTGTTGTTATCTATAACAATTTTTTTTTTCACACCAAACCTTTTCTAAGGTCCCCTTTTTGGTGCAAGAGACGAAGAAGGATTGGGAATCTTCTTCCTTATCTCTTCCCTGTGAGCAGATATTGCCCTCAATTTCTATTCCTGTCTGATTGCCTTTTCGACAACTCCATCCATGGTGGTTGGGCCGTGGACATCCACTTCCCCCCCAATGATGGGATTCAGTCCCATTATGAATTTCCGTATTCTGAACTTCTCGTCAGCTTGGTACTCTGCGGCACATACTTAAGGAGTTTAGTAAACCCTTCCCAGTATTCCATCACTGACAGCCTTCCTTGCGACCAGTTCTGAAATTCAGTCATTTTCCTATCAAAATAGAGTTGAGGCAACCATCGTTGCCTAAAATAACCCTTAAATTGATCCCAAGTCATGTCTAATTCGACAATATTTAGCTCAACATTACAGTTGTCCCACCATGATGATGCTTCATGAGAAAGCTGATATGCTCCCCATATCGCTTTAGTCTCTTCAGAGAAGTTTCTTATCGCAAAGTATTTCTCCATTTCATTGAGCCAGTTCTCAGCTCCGTCCCCAAGAGTTGTTTCATCAAACTTTGGAGGACTTATTCTCTTTATATCATTTGTAAGTTCAGCTGCTAATCTTGCCCTTTTATTTTCAGGGGGATTAGGATCAATTTCATTATTATCATCAACACCCGGATTCCCTCCGTTAATGTTGTCCACAGGAGGCAGCTGATCATTTATTTCGGCTTCATTCTCCTCCTCTTCATTGCCCATTGACTGCTGTTCCAGTATAGTCAAACAATCCCTCGTATCAAGTGGGGCAGCAAGGATTTCATCCAGCTTTTGGGCAGTTGCTGCTTCTCCACCCTGCAACGGGTTATTCGCAGCATTCCCTCTTGTCCTGACCATTTTCTATTCAATAAGAAAATGTAAACCTTATTAATATCGTGGACTCATTGGGTCCAAGAGCTGCAACCTTCAGCTCTGATACCAAGATGTAACATCCTCATTTCAAAATACCAGAACAAGGGAATTTTTATTTATTTTTGATTGAGTTCACTGTTATGAATTATAAAATTCAAACAGACGTTCAAGTTTTAATAATTATTCTCTGCCCAAACAACACAGTTTGGATCACACAATTTCTTTTTAAAACGAATGTTCCCTGTTCGCATATTTACAATATGGAACACACATTCAATGCCATTCAATCTTATAACATATTCTATATGCTGCTGTAAATGACTCGAGTAACTACCGATATTCCATTTTCATGGCTCGGAGTTTCAATGATCCTTCATTTCATGATTTGGCAACAACTGATCCTTCATGTTCATGACTCCGCAACAACCGATCCTTCATGTTTGTTTATGCATGGTATATTATATATACCTGTTCTCATAACCAATTCCGGTTATCGAATTGATCCATTTAAGAAGCCTATCTAAATATCTGTTACTGATATTCATTTGACATCCTGCATCTTAAATTAAGTGATAAGGACAACGCAACCAGAAATTGTGATACTTTGGCCAAAGATTTTCACATGCTTTGCATGATCATATTCCTGATGTGATACACATCCACGGAATACGTCCTTCACCTCACTTCACCTGTTATCTAGAATGGTCTTTCCTGGTTCCTACCAGTCCTCTTTGTTTAAGGTTAGTTTAAATTTCCAATTACAGTTAGTAATATGAACGAGTATAGTAAGGCACTCCTGGTAACTAAAGATACGCAGACATACAGTGTCGTTTCCCCACGACCCCGTGTGTCTAGTTATCTTTAGTGTTTCGGAGTCACTCCGTATACCAGGTCATACTCCTATCCCCTGTCCATAATAAAACCTTCAGCCTATGTATTCTTGATGTTTAATTCAGAAGGGCATTGCAATATGTCAGCTACAACAGTGTGTCGTCATGAAGACCCCATCTTCATGGAGACACCTTGCTGTAGCTGGTGTATGCCAATGTCCTACGGAATTCTCCCATCGAGAATACACATCCTACTTAAGTGCTTCGGATATGATTTTAATAATTAAAATCAACTTTCAGCATCCACACTGATCTCTTGATCCTCATTTCCGTTACAGTTGTATATAGCCAAGAGAGAATAAATCCGTCCATTATCTTGCAATGCATCTTCTCCTTCATGTCAAAGGGCTGCATTTCCTTACTTGGTTCACTTCTTAATCATTGGATTAAGCAGTCCGTTCTGATAGACGTGATAAGTTTAACCTATTAAACTTAACCAAGATTTTCTCAACTGCAACTAAATTCAGAATTTTAACTTATTAGACGTCATTTAAATGAGGTCTAATTCCCAAGAACAGTATTCATTTGTTCTCCTTAACGTTATATGGTTAAGGTCCATTAGTTATGGATATACTTATCCTATATCCTTTATTCTGAATTTAGCACACGAGATCATTAATGAAGCTCGAAAGTGAAGTTCGATCACTCCGAAGTTTAATTGGTATTCCTTAGCTCCTAAGCTAATCCCGAATACCTTCTAATTATGGAATCATATTCTTCTTAATCCTTTTAATGTCAATTAAAAATTCATCTTTACCCAAGTATGAATTAATTGCATTTTTCAACTTAAAAGTTGCATTTAGGTAAGAATAGATATCAGTTTCCATTTAACATCCATCCAAGGACAATTAACCAAATCCAATCAAGAAATAACATTATATTTCCAATTTAGACAACAATATCAAACTGATATAACTATTGAAAATATCACACTTGTAATTGTATTCAATATTTCGAGTCATAATCTGTACATTTGCCAATCCAGCTGATTGGGCATAGTTTATACAAAACATCCATACAAATCATGGACAGAAGAATATTTCTTCTTCTCACAATTCCTCGAAGAGGAATAAAAGCAACAATTTCAATACATCATCAAATCAAAAGCATCACAAAACAGCCAAGTCTTCATTCTAATCAAATTCCATCTACAAAATGAATTACACGGGTCAGTTCAATGAACTGAGCATATTAAGCACTTATCCTTAAAATAGGGTGCTTCAACTAACTGTCTCAATAAAAGAACCCTGCTTTTATGAAATGACAGTTAAACATCAATCACTAAATAGGCACAAAAGAAAGATCAGCATAGCAACTGAACTATCAAAATATTATCACAATCAGCAATAAGACTGTTGTCTTGTTTCCACATAATATTAAACATACTGTTATCCTTTCCACGCCTTTCATTAATAATAAATGCAAAGGATGAAACTAACTGAAATGTAAACTCATTACTTTCCTTTCAGTTCGTGTATTAAATTCAAAGCAATCAAGTACAGACAAGAAAGCGAACAACAATGCATATAGTTGCTTCCATCTAAGCACTATAAAATTCACTATTCACGAATTCCAGATTTCCAACTGAATGAAAGAAGAAAAGATCATTTTTTCCAAGTCATTCATTCATATCTCTATTTCTTTCCACATGACTGTCCTAACAGTGGAATCCAAACGAAAGAAAAATCAAGATAACAGTTCAGAGTGAAACTTACAAAATCCATTTGGAATTCACTTTCCGGCAGCAAGAATAATTTCATTTATAATCAGCTTTAAATGAAAACAAGGAAGAATTCATGATAGAATAAGCAATATCAAGATGCAGACCATGTAATTGCTGTAATAGAAGATTCCATACTTCTCTCACTATATTGTTAACCAAACAAATAGTTATACAATCACACAATCACTTACTCATATGACCTTTTATATCCATGAACGCATACAATTCATAATAACCAATTACACATTGTTGTTACCTACAGCGAAACCAAATTCTTATGCACCGTAAAGTTCCAATATTATTTTCAGAGTCAAAATAGCAAAAAGATAAGAATTCATTTCTCTAAAATTTCATTAAGAATAATCCTTTTGATCAAAATGAACTCGAACACCCAAATCGTGTTCATCTAAGCAAGACAACTCAAATTATAAAGATAGCAGAACAGTCGTTCTTATTGAAAAGCAAACTCACATAGCCTGTACAATTTAAATCCAGTATACCACAAACAATGGATATCCAGCTCGAGTTCTATCTCGATCAACCGTTAACTCCAAAACAACATTCTCCATTTTCTTAATGAGGTACAAAACTCAAAATATAACATTCATATATCAATACCTCTATAAAGACAAACCTGTTTAGGGTGTTAATTGCGTAAGCTCGGTACAATCAAGGCAGACTCAGAAAACTAGCTGATTTCCACAGTTTCCATTTATATAAAACAAAATCCAAGTCAAGTTGGCATTCACCACACAGTTCCAAACAGGAGGACAAACCTCAACTATAGGACGTAATGAAATCAATTTTCCATTATAGCATAAGGAAATATAATCATTCTTTGCACAAAATACAACCAATTGTAATTTTGTTAATCAGTCCGAACAGGAAGACGAAAACAGCATCTATAAAACACAATAAAACCACCCTATTCTCTCAACAAGGAGAAACGAAATCCATTAATAACTTCAGGAGGGAAAACAATCAACTTTTTCCTACTTTCACGAATACCCAGTTCGTATTCGTTCTCATCCAATTCAAGGAAAGGCACAGCAATGAAATTATTGCTATTACCTTATTCAAATCGAGTTCAAATACTCATAAAAAAAAAAACCCAAATGCCATTTCCTTTACAATCCAAAACAGAAAAAGGAAGAGGATCTATTTCCTTATAAATATCAATAAGAAACAACTTCAACCAGTTTTTGCTTCTTTCATTCTAGTTCATCAGCAAAAGAACTTATAGTTTCAATAGAGAAAACAACTCAAATAACATGTACAGACCCGTGATACACATGATAAATTTCCCAATACTGTTAAACGACCAGCACGATAGGAAAGCATTTCATTCGAGAATACAAGGACAGTCGAACTCAGCGACTAATAACAATGATTCATATTATTTCCAAAATGACAGCAATACAACACGACTGTAATTTTTTTTCCTCTTTTCATGCCAAGGCAGTTCCAAGCACAATCAGCAAAGAAAACGTTTACATTATAAGGAAGTGATTAAACAGCCTGTTCTGATTCATTCAACATGTATAGAGAAGAAAATGTCTACCTCCAACTTGATTCGCACACAACCAAATCAAGGACCAAGCAACCAGAAACGTTTCATCATATCATTTCCAAAGAAAAGAAAGCAAGAACCAACAAAATCCAAGTCAAATCGACTCAACAGCAATCACGCAATCCAAACCCAAGAGCAGGGTTGTTTTAATGAGACACTTAAACAAAGCAAGAGTTTTTAAAGAGAAGGGCTTAACATGCCTATAATCTCTTTTCCATAACTCGAAGAAAGATCCATTTGCTACGTTATTTCCTTCCACAGCGATAGCACAAACTTCCCAGAACTCCTTTCTTCTTCAGGCTTAACAACAGCCTCCAAATCTCCAAGAAAATGTCAAATGCCAAGAGCTGGTTCGACTGAACCAGACCAGAAAAACCAAATGCAGAGCAACTTTTCCAAAACCAAACCAAAAAAATGAAAAATCAAATTCCCTCATACACTTTCCAAGGCGAACTGGTCGCAGGGACCGAAAACAATTAATGCAATTAAGGATCTGCCTGTTTCCTTACTTCCCACGCCACCGCCACTTGAGTTGGCAAACTCAACTTTCAAATTTTCCCCATGCTAAACTGAACTTGGCTTTATCTCCAAATAAATGCCTCTATTTCCTACCTGCCCGCCAAAACTGGTGCTGTCCACATATGGACTGTTTATTAAATGCCAATGAATGCCCTTCCTTCATCCTTATCCCTTCCCTTTAAGGGTCTGTGTACCCCTTAGATTAGGATTAGTTTAGGTTGCATATAGTATTCAACTTAGGTCTTAGTTTAGCCTTAGGTTATTTTCCCCTCTTTTATATATATATATATAATTTAAAAATCCACTAAGGATAGTAGTGTAGGATGTATGTTAGGACTTAGGATTAGTTTAGGGTTTAATTCACACTAACCACTAACACTAACATCTTCAATCCAACCTCCCTACTAACATTCATGTTAATGTAGAGCAGGACGTTCCGTCCTTTATATTACGTGCCAAGGCCACCCGTGTCCAGGCATTTCTTGCCTCACGAGGTCCCAAGTTCGACAGTACAGGGTTCAAGAATCGAACCCCTGTCGTTGGCATCTACGTGCTAGCTGTTCACACCTGCAATCAGGTGTTGCACGTTCATAACAATCTCGGGTTCGGTTCAAGTGTTAATCGACACAGAAATCACAAGAGGACCTCAGCATACTTGGATCAGTGAAATTGATTCAAGGTATGCTGTCAATCAGCAAAGAGAGTTTAGCAAGTATAGGACAATTTGTCGTCACATCAGCAAACACACAAGTACAATATTTGTTGTCCCATGCAATAAATCATAGCATACAAGAATCCAAGTTAGCAACACATTCTCTTAAGATCAGAACTTATCTTAACATGTTTTCCTTCATTTCAGCAGCTATAATAGTATGGAAACATTCACCAAGTTAACATACAAAATCATAGTGTTACATTAGCATTCTTCACAGTCATTTTTTAGGCCACAACAATAGTAGCATTAGTCCTGGCCACCTTTTAGGCCTCCTCAAAGAGTTGATGCACATAGAGGTTGAAGCATGGGGCCTCCTAGGGGTCCCACCAGGACATAGGGTGGAGCTAGAGCTCAGTCAGCAGGAGCTCGACCACAGAGGCCACAACAGACTATGGCTGGATCATTAGGGTCCGCAGCGCCTACCTATAAGGCACCTTCTGGAAATGCTGCAGTTTTGAGGACTTCAGGTGGTTGCTTTGGGTGTGGAGTAGCAGGAAACTTTTGGAGAAATTTCCCCCATAACCCTAATAAGGGTAAGGCACCCAGGTTTCTAAGCCAACAGTTGGTGACATGGGACGCAAATTTACAGGATTTATGTAGCAATTGAGAACCACCAGGACAGAGCACCAGAGCACAGTCATTGAGACCAAAGGTAGCATATCAGAGTGATATTCCTACCTCTGTATTGTTTGATTCTGGTTCTTCTGACTTATTTCATTGCACCATATTTAGTAGAGCAATGTAGGTTGGTGGCTAGTTAGGCAGGGTCTTAGTTGGGATGTCAAGATGGCTTCTGGAGCCAAGATTTCTATGGACTCCCTTAGTTAAAGGAGTGTGTATTAGATTTGGGACCTTTCACCACCACCTACAGATCTCCATATCCTTCCTTTGGGCTCATATGGAGTCATCTTAGGTATGGATTGGTTATCTACACATAGGGCTAGGATGGATTGTTATCATAAGACTATAGCTTTTGCAAATGATCTTAGGAGTTGAGTCTGTGATCTCGAGGGTCATGAGACATGTTTCTATCCACACCATTTCTACTATGCAGCTTAAGTGGTGTGTGTGACGGGGTTGTCAGATGTATGCTAGTTACAGTCAGTGACCGGATCTGAGGATGGGTCTAGTGTGACCATCCCTAGATGATCATCCCATCTTGAGAGATTTTTTTGATGTATTTCCCAGGGGAGCTACCGGGGATGCCACCCCCCACGTAAGAGATTGATTTCTATATAGATCTAGTTCCTAGGAGTAGAGCCTATCTCACAGGTACCTTATCAGATGACCACCCTGGAGCTCTGTGAGCTCAAGTTGCAGCTGGAGGGCCCTCTAGAGAAAGGCCTTATCCATCCTAGTGTATCCCCTTGGGGTGCACCGGTTATATTTTTTAAGAAGAAGGATGGATCCTTACGGTTATGCATAGACTATCGCCAGCTAAACAAGGTAACGATCAAGAATCATTATCCCCTACTGCATATTGATGACTTGTTTGATCAAATGAAAGGGGCCACGGTGTTCTCTAAGATTGATCTTAAGTTAGGGTACCATCAGTTGAGGATTACGGAGGCAGACATTCATAAGACTACTTTCATACGAGGTATGGGCACTATGAGTTCACAGTGGTGCCTTTTGGTTTCATGAATGCCCCTGCAGTGTTTATGAGTTTGATGAATAGGGTATTCAGGACCTTTTTATATTGCTTTGTGCTCATATTTCTTGATGACATTTTGATTTACTCACATACGCGTGAGGAGCATGAGGGGCACCTTCATCAGGTTCTTCAGTGTCTTTGTGAGCAGCAGCTTTACGGGAACTTGGAGAAGTGTGCTTTCTTTTAGTCAGAGATTCAATACTTGGACCATATCATCTGAGGTGAAGGTATCGTAGTCAATACTTCCAAGATTAGAGCCATTATGAATTGGCCAACACCCACTACAGTGATAGAGGTGCGTAGCTTCATGGGGTTAGCAGGTTACTACAGGAGATTTGTGTAGGACTTCTCTTGGATAGCACACCCCATCACTTCCCTTCAGCGGAAAGGTAAGAAGTTTTTTTGGTCAGACAGGTGTGAGTAGGCCTTCAGGACACTAAAGTAATATCTCACTACAACACCCATTCTTGCAGTTCCAGATCCATGGGGGGAGTTCTTTGTTTGCATAGATGCTTCTTTAGCAGGGCTTGGAGGTGTTATGATGCAGGATGGCAGGGTTGTAGCTTTTGAGTTTCACAAACTCAAGGATCACGAGCTTAATTATCCTACCCAAGATCTTGAGCTTGCATCAGTTATGCATACTTTGGTTAGATGGAGACATTTTCTTCTTGGACAGAGATTCACACTTAGGACAGACCATTTGAGTCTTCGCCACCTCTTCACGTAACCCAATCTAAACGCTCATCAGAGGCATTGGATGGAGTTGCTTTGTGAGTATGACATGGAGATAGAGCATGTGAAGGGGAAGGAGAATGTGGTTGCAGATGCCCTCAGCAGACGGAGGCATTTGAGTATGGCTACTTTAGTGAGCACAGATTTACGGAGCAGGATTCTTCAGCAGCTTCCTCTTGACAGTTTTTACATTGCAGCTTGAGCAGAGATTGAGTCCCATAGTCCCCTTGAGGGGAAATTTGATGGTTTCTCACTAGAGGCAAATGGTCTTCTCAGGAACAGAGGTTGGATTTATGTTCCTAGAGATGGAGGCTTGAGGTAAGAAATCTTGACAGAGGCACATCGTGCACCCTATTCAGCCCATCCTAGGGTGAAGAAGATGCACACCACCTTGAGATAGTGATATCACTAGAGAGGACTTCATAGGGATGTGGCTTAGTTTGTGTCATGATGTTTAGAGTGCCAGAAAGTGAAGGCCGAGCATCAACATCCAGTTGGCCTTCTCTATCCTCATGCTATACTGGAGTGGAAATGGGACACCGTTTCCATGGATTTCATTGTTGGATTACCGATGTCAAGATATCACCACGATGCCATCATGGTCACAGTTGATAAATTGACAAAAGTAGCTCACTTTTCCCCAGTGAAGACCACCTATAAAGCTAGTGCAGTGGCATGTGTTTACTTGGATGAGATTGTCAGGTTGCACGGGATTCCACGGAAGATCATTTGTGACCGCAATCCTTTGTACACTTCTCATTTCTAGACCACCATGAAGTATGTTCTTGGGACGAATATTAACTTCAGCACAACCTATCACCCAGAGATAGATGGATAGACTAAGAGGGTGAATTAGATTTTGGAGGACATGCTTAGGATGTACGTGATGGATCACTAGGAAAAATGGGAGGAGTATCTGTATCTTGTGGAATTTGCCTACAATAATAGTTTCCAGAGTTCTATAAGCATGGCTCCTTTCCAGGCCTTATATGGTAGGGAGTGCAGGACACCCCTTACCTGGGATAGATTAGAGGATAGAGTATCCTTAGGACCAAATCTTTTGCAGGACATGGAGTAGAAGGTAGTGTTGATTAGGTAGAGATTACAGGAGGCACATGATAGGTAGAAGAAGTATGCTGATCAACATAGAACCGAGTGTAATTTTGATGTGGGCATGAAGGTTTTCCTTTGTGTTAGGCCACATAAGAGCCCGATCTGTTATGGAAAATGTTCTAAGTTATCTCCTCGGTTCATTGGACCTTTTGAGATCCTGGAGCGTATCGGCCCATTGGCTTACCATCTTGCCACCCAGTTTTTCTCGTGTACATGATGTGTTTCATGTTTCTGTTCTGAGGAGATACATCACAGATCCTTCTCATGTGATGGATTAGACATCATTGCAGGTGCAGGATCAGGGGCAGGTGATGGTGGATCCCATCTGTATCATCGATCGTAGGACCTTGGGCCTTCGAGGTATAGATATTGATCAGGTACGAGTGCAGTGGGATAGGTATGATGAGACTACATCCACTTGGGAGGATGCTACTGCTTTACGAGTGTAGTTTCCACATTTGTTCCAGTGACTTCCAGGAGGAAGGTGAGTCTAAGCGGAGGGGGATGTAGTGCCCACTTTCCTTGGACACTGTTTAGATACTGATCTTGACACTATTGATCATATTTTTGGAAATAATTATGTTTTGATGTAGTATGATGTGTATATGCTAGATCATGGATTCCTATGGACATTATTATGTTTTGCTTAGTATGATGGTTAGATGTTAGACTATGGATTAATATTAATCTAGATTTAATTATTATGCTTAAGGATCATTGAGACATTATTATTATTATGTGGATGATGATATACTAGTTGACATGGACAGTTTATTGATGTTGATTTTAGACAGGTGACGTTGACATTATGAATAGCTCTAGTATAGAAATCTATTCGATGATGATATAGTTGCAAATTGAATTTAAATGATAAATGTTAAATTCTTGATAATGTTGTGATTTGGATATAATAATTGTATGTTTCTTATATCATTTGGATGTTCTAATATGGCCATGACGCCGAAGGGGTATTTCACATTTTTCAGGTTAAAATCACAACAATGTCTAGGGACTGGAGACTAACCATATTGGAATTCAGTGTGAAATCAATGAGGTCACCATGGAAACTATGTTTGATTTGTGTGTTTTTATTATGTGTTCCCTTTTTAATTATTGTTGTGTGTATTTTATTTGTAATGTTCTTTTGTTTTAATTATTTAAAAGTGGTAGTATAATGTGAGAGTCATATAGTTAAAATTAAATTAAATTAACTAGGATGTGGAAGGTGAAATTAAATGTTATTGTCTTGGTTGAAAATGAAATTTATTTATATATTTTATAACCATATGGTAATTAAATATATGGTTGTGTCTAAAGTTTGTAACAAATAAATGTCATAGAAATAAATGCATTTTAAAAGAGTGTGTAAGTTACCAAGTATGGGTTGTGTAAGTGAAGTGATAGATTGTGTAAGAAATTGTAAGAGGTTGTAAGAAGATTTTGGAAGGTCAGACACTCCATATCTCTCTTGAAATTCGAATTTGAGCTTGGAGGACAAATTTGGAGGCTTGTGAGACAAGTTAAACTTGTCCCACACCTCTCAAAATCCTCTACCAACCATGTTTATTAATTTGGAGTCAAAATCAATTTATTTTATTGCATTTTGACATGGTTTATTGTAAGATTTATTTGCACTTGTCTTACAAACTTTAAATGCATTCTTTTTTTTTTGGATGGGAAAAAATGAAGTGTGTAACTGGTTTTTCATTCACATTTATTGTGATTTTATTGTTTTGATGTTGATTTCTTTTTGGATGAGGAAAAATGATGTGGCATCCCACTTGGAATCCACATCATCCTCTTCCACCCTCTCCCTTTAAAAATGGGAATTGCTTCCTCATTTGAGGTTGTTGAAAGTTTGTTATTGCTTCTTGGGGTGGAATTTTCTCTTACATTGGGAGCTTGTTCTTGTGGAAGGAGATCAGACTGTATTGCATGCTCTACATTTGTGGTTTGTGACTGATTTTTGCAATAAGGAATTTGATGTTTGAAAGAAAATCTCCATTATGGATAGGTAGGGTCTTGTTCCTTTATATTTCTATTTTTCTTTCCGCTTCTTGAATGCAAATTATTGAATGCATTTTTGTGGTTACATTCTTGAGGGATGGGTAGAATTCTTAGGGCATGGTGTGGAGAGAAGACTATGAGGTTTATCAGAGGAGGGATAAGGGATTTTCCATTTTTATTTGTTCTTGGGAGTGAATGTTGGTTTAGGATCCACCTAGGAAAGGAAATTGCTTGCATTTCCTACTTTGGGGAAGGTATAAGGGATAAATTTGGAGGAGGGACAAGGAGGGGTTGAGGAGGGATAAGGTTTATGGGATTTCTATGATTTTGGTGGTTTTCTTTTGGTGGATGCCCAAAATTCAACTTGGGAGGCACAAGGAGACCTCCATAGTTCTTTCTCTTGCTTGGCTTTCTTGCTTGGAGAAGGAGCCCTTGTTTTGATTAGAATTGATTTTTGTAGTTGAGAACTACATCTTCTTGTTTTGTGTTTCTTTGTGTTTGTGAATTTATGCTTTTATGTGGAGAAGCCATGTTGCCATGAGTTGTATCATCATGTTCCATTTCAATATGGTTAGGGCATGGGGGCCAATCGGGAAAGATAGCTTCTCTTTTCCCTTTGGGTATATTGGTTGGGTGGAGAGTGTTGCCTCTTCCCCTTCATTGTTGTGATCAATTTGAAAAGATAGAGATATTAGCATGTTGCTGTTTGGAGCTTGGAGAAATCAGTTTTTGACAATTTTATGTTCTTGAACAAATGTCATTGTAACCTTTCCCACTTTTAATTGGATGAGTGTATTGATATGGAAATAAGAAGTATTTAAATTGTAATTGAAAGTTGTATATGAATTGATAAATGAAAATGATATCCTATATGTCGTATTTTTAAATGTGGAGAGTTATTTTCCTTCCTCTATTTTTTTTTTAAAAGAACATCTTACAGTTTGTAGGATTCAAGTTGGAATGTAAATAATGAGTTGAATTGTACATTGTTATTGGATATCAATGAAATAATCATGTTACTTATTCAATTGCATTGTTGTGTTGTAAATTTTAAGGGCTGTTATATCATGCAAATGTTGTCTTAGAAAAGAGAGTATGTATAAAGGAAACTGACAGAAATTAGATACTTTGAATTAAGTCTTAGAATTGAAATCCACTTTGCATTTTGAATGTAAGTGTGTGTTGAATCAATTGGATGTCTGAGAGAGGAAATTGATATGTTTTCCCTTAATTGAAATCTACATATTAAATTGTAAACTTGTGGAAGAAATAACTCTATTTTAATTTGTAACTCTATCTTTTTAAAAAAAATAATGCAACTGATGTACAGTTTAGAGTTATGACTAAAATTAAGGAATGAGACAATTAAATTCAGACTTGGTAAGTCCTAAGGATACTCAAACCTTGTGGCACTTAACATTTAAAATGAACAACAACTTTCCAACCTTATAAAAATCTAATTTGGATACTTTCACAGTCATCTAGAATTCTATCTAAAGATATGGAGAAATACAAGTTGGACATCAATTAGACAAATTGAACCTTCATAAAAAACTATAAAAACTCATCCATAGACTAATCCTTTCATGTTCAATTTGACATGTTGTGATGAGGGAGGAGTTCTACATTTAACCAAATCTGAGAATTTGGAACAACTGCCAGTTTTACTAATTATAAACCCTGTATATCGATTTCTTAATTAAATTGACCCTCTGAAAGCTTCATCAAAATTCCAAAATTAATGATTCTTGTGCAAAGAGGGCATCTGAGAGATTTCTAAAAATTCCTTGTTTTCCCAAAACCGGAGCTTTCTAGCTCAAAAGTTATGGCCATTTGAAGTTTTACTTCAATTTGACCATCCCAAACCATAATAATGAAGATTAACTCTAACCTATAGAAAAAATTTAAATTTTGAACTTTGGAAAAATTTCTCAAAAAAATCCGCGGCCCCACGTCATCCTCTCAACAAATCGGGGCCTACCACATGGCACCCTAGGAGGGGCTGACCAATTTTTTAAACTTATCCCTTTGAAAATTTCACCTTGGGAAAAGTTTCCCTATTTTACCCCGCCAGCCTGCGGCCCCCAGCCAATCACATGCTGCCACATGGCAGCGATGGATGGGTGGTACTTTTTTTCAAACTTTAAAAACTTATGCATTTTGAAAAAAAATTCCTTGGGAAAATTTTTCATGTTTTCCTCCACGGCCCCGCACCACGCAGCCAATCATAGGTGATGACATGTGTCCTCTAGAGGCTGAGGCGGAGACACGGTTCACTTTCACTTTTTACCCTTTTGAAAATTTTGGGCGAAAATTTTCTAAATTTGGCCTTCGTCGGCCCACAGCTAATGAGAAAGTGCCATGTGGCACTTTTGGGGTGGCAAGTGCGGTGGCACGGTGGAACCCTTTCCTTTGGAAAATTGGGACTTTAGCCCTTGGGAAAAATTTCAAATTTTCCCCCATGACCCGCTCCCCGCACCAATCACGTGATGACACATGGCATTTGGGAAAATTTTCCCAATTTTCTCCCTAACCCTACAGACCTCCAAGGGAAAGATTTCCCCCAAAACTCCACCCGGCCATAACTTGAGTTTTACAAGGAGGTAGGAGGACTTCTTTATATGGTTGGAAAGTTAAGGAAATTTCCTATCCAATGACCCTAGTTTAGTAAAGTTTTGATAACTCTAAGTATGTGAAAAATTTAGTTGAATTTCAGGGCTTGATAGAGAGTAGGCCTGCGATAAATTTCTCCCTGAACCTTAGTAAAACTTGTAACCTCCAAATTGGAACCTTGTAAAATTGTTATAAGATAAAAATAAAAATCTTGTGTTTGGTTAATCAAAATTTATTCCGGAACCTATTTAGTTTCTGTTGTTGTAGACTCATAGCACCCCTGGATGTTGATCAGATTTCTAGGTTGATCCTACTAGCATCCAGTGTGATTACACAACATTAAAACCTCTCTTCAAGTGTGGGACTTCTAAAATGAGAGGAATCTCCAGAGAAGGCTAGTTCCTGCTCCTAAACTACCTGCCACAAGCTATTCCAGTGCAGGCAAGCTAATCTAAACCTAATCTAACCATGCCAAGGAGACAGAGAGAGAGAGAAAAGGGAAAAATGACAAAAGCCTACACTAAAAATGTTGAACATCTATCAAAACTACCATGGAACAAGGAGAGGTGAGCAATGGGAGGGATGGACAGACGCATCACAAACCCAAGGATAGATTTCACACAGAAAATGTCTCAAAACTCCATGAACACAGCTCTAGACCTATAATGAACATTAGAACATGCGCAAATACCTGCAATGAAGAGAGGCAAGAAGAAAACAAGAAAAAAAAATGAGCAAGGATGGACAGATGCATCACAAAACACGTTTTTTGTTGCTCCAAAAGTTTACACAGAACATCATTTCAATAGTAAAAGGCAAAAACACCATTAGAGAGCAGGGGAGGAGGTTTGAAATCCATTTTTTCAACCCTGGAGAAGTACAAGAAGGGAGGGCAGAGCTGAAAAGATGAACCACCTAGAAAGAGCCCCTCCTTATAATTTATAGGAAGAATGAGAGAGGGAGAAGAGAGGAATTCAAAAATCTACCCCAACCACCTCCATACTGCATTTAATTATCTCATTATGGTGGTAGGTGAGAACCCTAGTGAAACTAGAAAGTGGAAAATTGTATTTCACATTTTTAAGAATTTTTTCTGAAAAGTCCAACCTTGCATGAATCCGAGCTCCCAGTCAAAAGTAATGGCCGTCTGAATATCTGTGCCAGGGTCTACTTCCTGTCAGTGCTCAAAAATGTTGCACCTCCTAAAGGTGTGCCATAGGTGCATCCATGTGTGTGTCGACATCCTCTTATGTGTGCCAAGGCACAACTTTTACCTTGTTGACACTCTGTGCCATGCGCCACTTCCATGCGCCAAGGGCGCATCCTTTACCCTATCGACGCTCATTTATGTGCGCCACTTCCATGTGCCAAGGGCGCATCCTTTTCATTGTCGACACTCATTTCTGTGTGCCACTTCCATGCACCAAGGGCGCATCCTTTTCATTGTCGACACTCATTTCTGTGCGCCACTTCCATGCGCCAAGGGTAGATCCTTTTCATTATCGACACTCACTTTTGTGCACCACTTCCATGCACCAAGGGTGCATCCTTTACCCTGTCGACACTCATTTTTGTGTGCCACTTCCATGCGCCTCCTGAATGTTAGGGATTTGAGCTTTTTTGATTTCTATATTCTCATGTTTGTCTATATCGACCCGGGGGGAGATATTTACAACAGTTTCAAACTAGTGTCTTGCAACTTGGTTGTAGACTCTTCCTTTAAAAAATAAAATTATTCCATAATTTTTCCTAATTTTTTCCTTGGTCTCAAGTGGTAGTTGAAGTAGGCATTACACTTGGTATTATAGAAGTGGTTCAAAAGCTTAGACCATTGGGCACACTAGAAACATTGAGACTTGAAACCTAAAACTAGCAAATTGATAATATAGAAAACAAAACTGTTTGAAAATTGAACATGTTAGTAAACTTAGAAAACTGAAGGAAACTTAAGGTAATGAACTAACTAACACTCTGGTCTATACAGGGAGCTCAGATGGAGTAGGAGGAACGTTCATAGAGACTCAGAGTCACCACCACCACCATCTCCACCACCACCACTGCCACCACCGGATCAGGGTTTAGCAGCTATCCTAGCACAAATTTTGTAGACTCTCCAGGATGTTAATGCTGCCCTAGGTGGAGGATCAGTAGGAGGGCACTCACGTAGACACGACAGAGATATTTCCATAGAGGGACATGCACCCCCTTCACTCAGTGAGGAGGATGGGGGAGAGAATTTTCATGCAGAGTCAGTCAGAGCAGATTCACCACCTAGGAGGAAGGGTGATAGAGTTCTGGAGCATAGAGAGAGGTATTGGAGCCCTAGGCTCAGGGATGAGCTTATAGAGAGGCCCAGAGGCCGTCAGACCATGGCTGTAGATCACATCAGGGAAATCCTTAAGCTTAGGCCATCACATTATTCAGGTGACATAGGGGGATTCTATGCAGAGGCCTGACTGGTTAGCTTGAGCGGTTGCTTCAAGCTTTGTCCTTGTTCTAGTAACACAAAAGCTCATGTTACGATCCCTTTACTAAAGGATGGAGCTAGAGTATGGTGGAGGACAGAGGAGCAGAAGCTCCATATAGACTCAGAGACAGTCACCTGGGAGCTATTTGAGGAGAGATTCAGGAGTAGATACTTGCCATAGAGATTCATATAGCAGAGGATTGATGAGTTCCATGACCTTTGACAGGCTTCCCTTATAGTGGCTGAGTATGAGAGTAGGTTCCTAGACCTGCTTTAGTATGTTTATTACATGTAGGATGAGTAGGTACGGATCCACAGGTTCATCCGGGGCCTTAATATAGACATTAGAGGTGCATTTCAGATCCACTGCCCACAGACATTAGTAGAGGCTGTTGAGAAGGCCCACATTGCAGAGGAGACTCAGGGTAAAACGCAACAGGCTAGAGACCGAGTTAGGAGCTGTACTCAGTAGTTACAAGATAGCAAATTGACGGGGTCAGCTCCTCCTCCCCGTGGTGGTTAGCATTCTTCACAGTCATCTTTCAGGACACAACAATAGCAACATCAATCTCACCCACATTTTAGTCCTCCTCAAAGAGTTGATGCACAGAGAGGTCGAAGCATGGGGCCTCCTAGGGGTCCCACTAGGACACATGGTGGAGCTAGAGCTTAGTCAGCAAGAGCTCGACCACAGAGGCCACAACAGACTATGGTTGGATCATCGGGGTCCACAACACCTACCTCTAGGGCACCTTTCGTCAGTGCTGCATTTTTGAGGACTTCAGGTGGTTGCTTTGGGTGTGGAGTAGCGGGAAACTTTCGGAGAGATTGCCCCTAGAACCCTAACAAGGGTAAGGCACCCATCTCAGAGCCTACAATTAGAGACATGGGGCGGAGTTACAAGATCTGTGTATGTGCATGTGTGTGTGCGTGTGTGTGTGCATGTGCGTTTTTGTGTGTGTGCATGTGCCTGTGCATGTGTGTGTGCATGTGCCTATGCCTATGTGTGTGCGTGTGCGTGTGGATGTACATGTGCATGTGCATGTGCCTGTGCATGTGTGTGTGTGTATGTGCCTATGCCTATGTGTGTGCGTGTGCGTGTGGATGTACATGTGCATGTGCATGTGCATGTGCATGTGTGTGTGTCGCTATGTGTGTGTCTCTCTCTCTCTCTCTCTGTGTACGTGTGCATGTGCCTCTATGTGTGTGTGTGCATGTGCCTGTGCGTGTGCATGTGCCTTTGAATGTGCCTCTCTGTGTGTGTGTGTGTCCATGTTCATGTGCGTGTGTGTGTGGGTGTGAATGAGTGTGTGTGAATGCATGTGTGTGTGTGTGGACACGTGCATGTGATGGAGTGTGTCTGCCTGTGTGTGTGTGTGCGCGCGCGCGCGCGCGTGTGTGTGTGTGTGTGTGTGTGAGCATGTGTGTGTGCGTGTGTGTGTGCATGTGCATGTGTGTGTGTTTGTGTGTGTGTGTGTGTGTGTGTGTGTGTGTGTGTGTGTGTGTGTGTGTGTGTGTTCGTGTGCATGTGCATGTGTGTGTGTGTGTGTGTGTGTGTGTGTGTGCGCGCATGTGCATGTGTGTGTGTGTGTGTGTGTTCGTGTGCATGTGCATATGTGTGTGTGTGTGTGTGCATGTGTGTGTGTGCATGTGCGTGTGCATGATCATGTGCCTGTGTGTGTTTATGTGTGTGCGTGTGCATGTGTGTGTGCGTGAGTGTCTGCATGTGCATGTTTTTTTGTGTGTTCGTGTTTGTGTGTGTGTGTGCGTAAGTGTGCATGTGTGCTTGTGTGGGTGTGCGTGTGTGTGTGTGTGTGTGTGTGTGTGTGTGATCATATGCATGTGCCTATGTGTGTGCATGTTCCTCTGTGACTGCATGTGCATGTGCCTATGCATGTGCCTTTGTGTGTGTGTGTGTGTGTGTGTGTGTGTGTGTGTGTGTGCGCGCTTGTGCATGTGCCTTTGTGTGTGCATGTGCGCATGCGCGTGGGTGTGAATGAATGTGTGTAAATGCGTGTGTGTGTGTGTGTGCGGACGCATACTTGTGATGGAGTGTGTCTGCCTGTGTGTGTGTGTGTGTGTGTGTGTGTGTGTGTGTGCATGTGTCTGAGTGTGTGTGCGCGTGCATGTGCTTGTGTGTCTATTTGTGTGTGTGTGCATGTGCGTGTGTGTGTGTGTGTGTGTGTGTGTGTGCGTGCATATGTGTGTGTGCGCACGTGTCTGCAAGTGTGCATGTGTGTGTTCCTGTGTGTGTGTGTGCACATGTGCATGTGTGTACATGTGTGTGTGCATGTGTGTGTGTGCGTGTATTTTTGTGTGTTCATGTGTGTGCAAGTGTGCATGTCTGTGTGAGTGTGCATGTATGTGTGCATGTGCGTGTGCATGTGTGTGTGTGTGCACATTTACATTTGCTTGTGCGTGTGCCTGTGTCTGTGCCTATGCGTGTGTGCGTGTGTGTGTGTGTGTGTGTTCCTATGCCTATGTGTGTGTGTGTGTGTGCGTGTGGGTGTGGGTGTTGGTGTGTGTGTGTATGTGCATGTGTGTCTGCGTGTGTGTGTGTGCTTGTGTGTCTGCGTGCGCGTGTGTGTGTTTGTGTGCATGTGCTTATGTGTGTACGTGTGCGTGTGCCTATGCTTATGCATGTGCGTGTGCGTGTGCATGTGCGTGCGCGCGTGTCTCTATGTGTGTGTCTACATGTGTCTCTGTGTGTGTGTGCGGACACGTGTGTGTGATGGAGTGTGTCTGCCTCTGTGTGTGTGTGTGTGTGTGTGCGTGTGCATGCGCGTGTGTATGTGAGTGTGTGTGTGTGCGTGTGTGTGTTCATGTGCGTGTGTGTGTGCGTGCACGTGTGCATATGTGTGAATGTGTGCATGTGTGTGTGCGTGTGCGTGTTTGTGTGCATGATCATGTTCATGTGCATGTTTATGTGTGTGTGTGTGCATGTGTGTGTGCGTGTGCATGTGCGTCAGTGTCTGTGTGTTTGTGTTTGTGTGTGTGTTTGTGTGTGTGTGCGTGTGCATAAGTGTGCATGTGTGCTTTTGTGGGTGTGCATGTGTGTGTGTGCGTGTGCGTGTGTGCGTGTTTGTGTGTGTGTGTGAGCGTGTGCATGTGCCTATGTGTGTGCATGTTCCTATGTGACTGCATGTCCATGTGCCTCTGTGTGTGTGTGTGTGAGCTTGTGCATGTTCCTCTGTGAATGCATGTGCATGTGCCTCTGTGTGTGTCTGTGTGTTCATGTGCCTGTGTGTGTGAATGTGCCTGTGCATGCGCCTTTGTGTGTGTGTGTGTGCGCTTGTGCATGTGCTTTTGCATGTGCATGTGTGCATGTGCATGGGTGTGAATGAGTGTGTGTGAATGCGTGTGTGTGTGTGCTGATGCATACTTGTGATGGAGTGTGTCTTCTAGTGTGTGTCTGACTGTGTGTGTGTGCATGTGTGCGAGTGTGTGTGCGTGTGCGTGTGCTTGTGCGTCTGTGTGTGTGCGTGTACGTGTGTGTGTGCGTGTGTGTGTGTATGTGCATGTGCGTGTGTGTGTGCATATGTGTGCATGTGTATGTGTGTGTGCGCATGTGTTTGCAAGTGTTTATGTGTGTGTGCATGTGCATGTGCGTGTGTGTGTGCGCGTGTGCATGTGTGTACGTGTGCATGTGCGTGCATGTGTTTGTGTGTTCATGTGTGTGCAAGTGTCATGTCTGTGTGCATGTGCATGTATGTGTGCATGTGCGTGTGCGTGTGCGTGTGTGTGTGTGCGTTTGCATTTGCGTGTGCGTGTGCCTGTGTGTGCCTATGCCTATGTATGTGCATGTGCATGTGGGTGTGGGTGTGCGTGTGCATGTGTGTCTGCGTGTGTGTGTTCTTGTGTGTCTACATGTGCGTGTACATGCATGTGTGCATGTGTGTGTGTGTACGTGTGCATGTGCCTCTGTGTGTGCATGTGTATGTGCCTCTTTCTGTGTGTGTGTGTGTGCGTGTGCGTGTGCATGTGCGCGTGTGCGTGGGTGTGAATTAGTGTTTGTGAATGCATGTGTGTGTGTGCAGACACGTGCACATGTGTGTGTGTACGGACGGGTGTGTGTGCGTGAGTGTGTGTGTGCGTGTGTGCATGCGTGTGTGCATGTGTGCGTATGCATGTGTGTGTGTGTGTGTGTGTGTGTGTGTGTGTGTGTGTGTGTGTGTGTGTGTGTGTGTGTGTGTGTGTGTGTGTGCATGATTGTGTACGTGTGTGTGTTCTTTAATTTAGGCTTTAGACTAACAGTCCACTACAGCTTAACGTAGTAAGATCAACTTACTAAACTTAACCAAGTTTTATTTGCAACCAAATTTAAATTCAAAATTCGATCTCATTAGATGTCATTTAAATGAGGCCTAATCCCAAATGAATGTATTCATTTATTCACTATAACCTTACTTCAATTAAGGTTTGTTGTGAGGAGATATGATTCCTCGTACCCAATATCCTTTGATCAAAACATCCCAAGGATATTAACGAAATCAGAAGACATAATTCAATTGTCTCTTTATTAATATTCATTAGTTTATATTCTAATTCCGAATATCATTCATTTAAGAGTTCGTATTCACTTTACTCTTTACTAATGTCAATTTAAAATCCATATTGACTTAAGTATTAATTAATTACCTAAGTATTAATTAATTGCACATTCCAACTTAAAAGTTGTATTCAAGTAAGAAATAGGTATTATGTCCCTTTAAAATCTATCAACCATCATTTGAATAAATCCAAATTCAACGAATAAAATCTTATTCTCAATCATATTCAAACAGTTCCAAGGTGGTACAACCATCAGAATAACACACCTTCTCCTTTTACTCATTCCTCTAGATTGAAATTTATACAATTTACAAGTCCATACAACTGGACTTCATTCATGCCAAACAACATAATCAACTCGAAAAGAAAGAAGAATACAACTTTTTCTTTTTCCAATTCCCGGAGAGGAATAATAAAATATCAGAAAAGATCCATCCCTTAGCTAATCAGAAGAAGCATCATAAAACAACATGTCTTCATTTTTACTCATGGAAACCATCGGCAAAATTTACTTGCACGGCTCAGTTCATCGAACTGAGCATATTAAGCACTTATCATTAAAATAAGGTGCTCTTGATTAACTGTCTCAATAAAAGAACTCTGCTTTTATGAAACATTTAAAAATTGAGATGGACATCATCTACGAATTAAGTGCCGATAAGGATGAAAAACTTAACAACCCAATCCCATAATTACCATCACAATCAGACAAAAAGATTTACTAACTTTTTCCCAAAGAATTACTGTAAACCCGCAACACTTTATTCACATTTCCTTATTGTTTTCTTCCAATAACACAAGGGGTTCATTCCATAGTTAAACAATTACTAGCAAAAGTATTTTCCCTGAATAGTTCCATATTAAAAACATTTGTAAGAACTTATACACATATGTATATATTGTTGTTCTAATGCAATTACTATCAAATCCATTCCCTCATTATAGCTGAAATTTCAAGAAAAGAATTTAATTAAAAATTCAAATAGAACTCCTTCCCTTTTGTACTACTCATTTAATTTCAACCAAATCAAATGCAGAAGAGAAAGGTAGTCATACACCGTGACAACACTGGTGTTATTTCCCAGAATTCAACAAACAACATAGTACTTCTTTCAATTCAGAAAAGAAGAAAAACAATAGTTAAAATGTAGTTGCTTACGCCGAAGGCAGTAGGAAATTCATTCAATATCAAATAATAGAATTTCAACTAGATAAGAGAAGAAAATAATTATTACTTCTGATTACCCACTCAATATTCTCTCTCTTTTCATCACAACCAAACTGGATGATTTGAACAAGAAGTGATAACAATCAACGATAACAGTCAAGGAGAGAGAATAATTGAAGCTAATAATCGAATGAAAGAAGAAGATTCATATTACCTCTTCTCATTGCTTAGCCGAATATCAACTAATTAGTGCCAACCTGTTCCAATAAGGTGATTCATTCTAAACAAGTCTATTTCAGTATTCAAAACTTACTAACTACCATTCAAGGAAGCATGCCATAATTCATTTGCATTTGACCCGCAAGTATCAAGAATAACGACATCTCTAAATAAAATTGTTTCCTTTAATTATTCACCCAAACGAACATTTCCATCTAGGTATGAAACAAGTAAGAGTGTACAGCAAACAAAAAAATCATGATTTCATCGTAATAATAAAAGGAATCATTTTTCAAACACCAAAGTAAGAAATCAACTCCAGTTTAGTTTTAATGAAACAACGAAGAAGTTTAGACTGTAGTTCACATATATATGAATTCACCATTTAATTCAAAGAAGAATAAAATGATAAGCTCTATTCCATCCAACAAATAACCAGATTACTCTGTTCCAGGTTTAAGTAAATCATTCCTAAAAATCATTCATGGGTTTCAAACCAAATAAGGAGACATTGAATCGTTTTACATCAAGCAAGAGTAAGGAAAATTCATTAAATCCGATGTTCCTAAAGGATTCGCATCCCTAACACTGTAATATGATAAGAGAAACAGTTCACACAATAGTTCCATATAAACATTCTCACAGTTTTTCAAAACCATTGCGCATACAAAACATAGGAAAAAATTTACACATCCCGGTTGCCTTCATCAATCAAACCCATAATGGGTGATAAAACTGAATACCCATTACTGTCAAAATTCAAATAGAAGGGATAGATTTCATTTCATTTACCCTTCTAGTCAAGAAAATACCCAAATCATATTTATCTCCAAAAGACAACTTAACCCAGAAATCACATCAAACATATCAACATTTTCATTTTACAAAAACACCCAATATAAGAGCAGAGTTCTTTTAATGAAGATGCTTAACAAAGAGCAAAACAGTTTAAAGAGAAGAGATCAACATGCCTGTATTACTTCTAGTTAACTCGTGGGAGGTCACGTTCAAGGTCTTCCTGTGTTCTTTTTTCTAAATTCTTATTCAGCAGCTCTCTCAACTACTCCTTTATCTACGTAGGTCTAAAATAATTCGAAGGCAGTCAAGCATCAATGGCTGAATCACAATTTTGCAGGCTCGAATGAACCACAAAAGGAAATGCAGAGGCAAAAACTCAAAACCCGAATGAACAACAATGACCACAAAAATTCCTCTTTCCCCCTTTCTAAGGTGAGCTGGTCACCAAGACCGAGGCCATTAAATGCATTTCCCTCTCTTTCTCCATGTCATCACCAACCCAATTTGGTGAGTTTCTCTTTTTAAATATTTGCATGTAATTTCAATTTTAACTACATTGCTAATTAGATACCCCCAACTCCCATGTTCCCGCCAAATTTGGTGATTAAAAACTACAAGGACTGAAATTAAGTCCTGCATTAAAGTTTACACCTTCCTCCTTATCTTCCCACTGGCACGTATCCTTAGGTCCCCTTCTTAGGGATAGCATTAGTTTAGGTCACATTGTCCATAGTTAGGTTTCTATCTAGGTCGCAAATCATTAGGATTTGCAATAATTTACATCTCTTTTTAATTTAAAATCCACTTATAATAGTTATTAGGTTATAGGCTAAAACGTAGCCCATAGTATTTTTAATTAATAGGTTCTTTAGTAAGTTTTTCCAACTTACGTTCATAACCAACATAATGCAGGACGTTCTGTCCCACGCTTGACATATACCTTGCCAACTTTATATCGAACCCCCTTCTTATCCTACGCTTTCTAGCGTCGCACTCGTATGTGTTCCGAAAATCAAATCTTTCCATTGGCAGCATGGTGTCGAGTATTTATACCTGTAACCAGGTTCTAAAAAATTTATAACAACCTCCAGTCTGGTTCCAGACTTCATTCTAATTAGAAAGTAAATTGACAAAGCAATCACAAAGAAGGCCGCAACATACCTTGGATCAATGGAATTGATTGAAGGTGTGTTGTCAACAACAATATGAGTTCATCAAACACAAAAACAAGTCTTCAGTTTTACACGTTGCAAAACACAAGTTATAATAACCTCCATCCCAAGTAAACAAGTTACAGTAAGCAAGGGTTCAGATCAGTAACACATTCTTTTTAAGATTAAAAGATATATCTTAACATAATTATCCCCATTTCCATAGTTACAACATCTCGAAAAGAGGTTATCATAGTAGCTTCTAAAAATCAAGACGTTACATTCCTCCCTTCTTAAAAGAATCATCGTCCCGATGATAAAATTAGCCAATTCATAGAATTTTTAGGACAAAATTCAATTATCATCCTTTCATTCATAAGTTCATACCAAAAATAGATTTAATCTTTAAAACAGTGTTTTAAGATAACTATAAAATAGACCAGTAATTATCCATATTTGGTAGAATTATCAATTTTTCGAATTCAATTTCGATCAAACAAGTATGAAAAAGCATATCTCATTTCTTCGATATTTTCCCAAGTTGCACTTTCTTTTCTAAACTAGTCCCATTGGACCTTACATTGGTTCACTTCGCGATTTCTTAGGTACAACTGGCAAGTTCCCAGCACTCGAATGGACTTAACAATGATTATTCCTAGGTCTTGGACCTACAAGGAATTCCAATTCAGCACATGTGATACATCTAATACGTATTTATTAAGAAAATAAATATGGAAAACATCATGCATTTGTGATAAAGCAGGAGGTAAAGCTAGATGATAAGCTACAGGGTTGATTATTTCAATAATTTCAAAAGGTCATGTTGTTGCAAATCAGCAGCACCCTTGGATGTTGATCAGATTTCTAGTTTGATATTTTAGACATCCAGTGTGATTGCACAACATTGAATCCTCTCCCTAAGTGTGGGACTTGTAAAATGGGAAAGGAATCTCCAGATTAGAGGCTGGTTCCTCAACTCCTCTGGTCAGATTTATCACTTACAAGTTGTAGAGGTTTAAATTCCTAATCCTACCCTAAATTCCAAAGGAGACAGAGATAGAGAATGCAGATAAACTAAAACTAATGCTAATAGGTGATGCACCAAAGGAGTGGTGAGCATTTTTTACTTCTGTAGATTGACACAGTCCATAAAAATGCAACAAAGAACCTCATGCACAAACTGATAATTGTAATGAAGGATCATAAATTAACCAAACAACACAGGCAAAGGATGAAAACTAATCACAGAGGCTGTATTGTTATTTTAATCATCAAAATCACTTGCATTACAACACCTGAGAGGTAAAATAAAAGTTGAAGCTCTTAGAAAAGGTCTAATATTCCACCAAAATCACTTCCAAGGTGAGAAAGGGGACCTGTAATACACAAAAAATGTTCAACCCTTTGAAAATGAGCCAAATCTAGCTTTTATAGTGTAAGGGACGAGCCCAGGAGAGAGAAACATGAGAAAACATGGAAGGGATTCAACCATTGACCAAAACACATTCAAAACAGTATGGACATCCTTATAGACCCATCCCCTGACATTTTTAGCCATGCTGGGAGAGAATGCGAAACATTCTTCATTAAAAACGGTGGTTGAAACGTCATTTCTGTCCATGACCACGTGCCAGAGGCATTTTTTGATTTTCTCTCTCGAAAATCCATCAAAATGCAAAAATGACCCTAGAATCTTGTAGATAATTTCACCATCTTTCCATTGATATAAAGAATGCAAAAAACCGAGCTCTACATCGAAAGATATGGCCATTTGAAGTTTTAGGGCAAAACAGGGCCAAATCGGTTTGGAAGGCAAAAATTTGAATTTTTGCACCTTTTTGGTCATTTGGAAAATTTTCCAAAATTTCCCCACACTCCGCCACTCTAGGTGCCACGTGGTAGCATCTCATTGGCTGCGGGCCTTTTAGGGGAATTTTTTTCCAAAAAACTCCGCCGAGCCATAACTTCAAAAATACATGGAGTTAGGAGGAAAACTTTACCTTTTTAGAAAGATGAGAAAGAGATCTATCCAATGGTGTCATTTCCAGAAGGTTTTGAGTGCCTGAAAAGAAAAATATTATGACTAAGGCACAAGAGAGGAAAAAAATGAGAGGAGTTAGCCACAAAAAATGAGCAGGGGCACATTTTGGATAACAATTTTGGCGACTCAGAGGGGTCATCTACTTGTTGGATGAAGTTACTAGTTGCCTGAAGTAATCCATTGGGTATGGAGTCATTGAATTCTTTGTTGGATACCCCAACTGACTAGAACACTGCAAGGAGGAAGATGGAATATCACCTGATGGAGCAAGGCCTGCAAACACATCTCTAGGAACAACAAGCTTGTGCCAAAGCACTTAGGGAAAGAAAAACTAATCTACAGCAAAACAATGTGCACAAGCACTTGGAGGAATGAAAAGCCTAAACTAATATGTACAGGGTGAAGCATTTCCTTCAGTAGCAATGCTTCAGATTGATTCCATTGACTGGAATCTGTAGTTCTTCACCATCTAATGAAGACAACTGGAAAGCATTGTTGTCCTTACACTTTGTGACCATGTATGGGCCACTCCCAATGGCATCAAATTTTGAATGCCTTCCTGGTTTTGCTCTATTTGCATCCCATTTTAACACTAGATCTCCAACATGGAAGGATCTGTTCTTGACCTTTCTATCAAAGGTCTTCTTTATCAAAGCCTAATCCTTCTCCATTGCTTGGGATGCCTGATTTCTGATTTCTTAGAGCTCCATCAATTCTGCATATCTGACTTCCATGGGCTCAAACTCCAACAACTCTAATTGTTTCATGAGTTACAATGTTGGCAACTCAAGTGATATGGGAAAAATTGCCTCTCTTCCATAAACAGGCTTGAATAGAGAGTTACCTGTAGATTTTTTAGGAGTTATCCTATTAGCCCATAAGGTTGCTTTCAATTTGGTATGCCAAGACCTATGATTCTCATCAAGAGTCCTCCTAATGATCCTCAACAAGTTCTTGTTTGTAGATTCAGCCTGGCCATTACCCTGGGGGTAATAGTTTGATGAAGTACTTAGATAGATCCTATTCTTGACAGCCCCATTCAGTCACCTTAGATCCAATGAATGCCAATGCATTATCTGATATTATTGTAGCTGGTATGCCAAATCTGGTTACTATTCCCTCATAGAAGTCTAGGATGCTAGATTCATTTGCTTCCTTGAGTGCTACTGCTTCAGTCCATTTGGTGAAGTAATATGTGGCTATTAAATCCACTTGTGCCCTTGGCTCAAATTAGGATTAATAACTCCAATGAAGTCTAAACCCCATCGCATGAATGGCTAGTCAACTGAAATTGGATGCAATGGGAGGGCAGCTAGCCTCTCTTTACTTGTGAAAAATGCACAATTCTTGCACCTCTTGATCCATGCATAACAATCATTGAAAATATTGGGCCAATAATAACCAGCCCTCATGATCTTTAGAGCTATCACTCTTGGTACAAAATGGCCACCAGCTAGTCCACCATATAACTCTTCCAGCACCTTATAAATCTGATTTGTACCAATGCATCTCAGTAGTACTCCATTCACATCTCTTTTGAATAAAACACCATCAACAAGGGCATATGGGACAGCTTGCAACCTGAAGTGTCTTCTTTGGGTCTTGTTCATCTCTGGAGGACATAGACCTATGCTTAGGAAGTGCATTATACCTTGGGTCTAGCAAGGAGTGGGGACACCATCATTCTCCTCTCGAGTGCTTCCTTGCTCATGGTTGTCTTGTAACGCCAAAACAGCCTCCTTCTCGTTGCATGATTCCTCTTGTTTGCTCAAGATCAATTGCTCACACAATCCTTTTCCTCTTACCAACTTGGTGACTTTGATTGCAATGTCATACTCCATGACACAAGTAATCCAACCTGCCCTTTTTTCATTCAAGTCTTTGTTGAGGAGGAATTCTTTAACCCCCGCATGAGAAACCAACAATTGGACCTTATTATTTGAAACTAGATGCTTAAATTTCTTCAATCTCCTGATTACTACAAGAACATGCTTCTCAATGAAAGAATATCTCACCTCATAGTCTTCTAGGCTTTGGCTGAAGAAAGCAATTGGATGCTCATCATTGTCTTTATTCTGCTGTACAACAATTGTAGAAATAGTATCATCACCTCCAAACGCATAGAGGATGAAATCCTTGGAGAAATCCGGGTTAATGAGAGTTAGGGCTTAAGAGATGGCTTCTTTGATTGCTTCAAAACTTTCCTTTCCTTCTGATATCCATTTGAAATCCATTCTTTTCTTTAGCATCTTGGTGATAGGTCTGACAAGGGCTGCAAAATTTGGGAAAAACCTCCGAAAAAAAATTATTCTTCCCAAGAAAATTTGAAGGGCCTTCTTGTGGCTTGGCAATGGCATTGCTCTTATGGATTCGACTCTTTCCGGATCAATTTCTAATCCTTCTTTGGAGACAATGTGGCCAAGGAGCTTTCCTTCATGGGCTATAAAAACACACTTTTTAGGATTCAAGGAGACTCCAAATCTTCTACACCTTTGGAACACTTGTCTCAAATGAAAGAGGTGGTCTGCTGTATTTTTTGAAAAAGTAGTGATATCATCAAGATATTTCAGTACAATGTTGTTAATCAAACCTTTGAACGCCATGTCCATTGCTCTTTGGAAGGTAGCTCCAGTGTTGGACAGCCCAAATGGCATTTTCCTATATGCATAAGTTCCCCATTTAGTTGTAAAGGCTGTCTTGAACTGATCTTCTTCCTTCACCATAATCTGATTATACCCTGAATAGCCATCAAGTAGTGAAAACCTCTCGGAGCCTAGCAACAACTTGTAAAATCTGCTCCATGGAAGGAAGTGGATAATGATCCTTGAGAGATGCTCTATTCAAATCTTTGAAGTCAACACACAATCTGATTTCCCCACTCTTCTTTCTGACTGGAGCCAAGTTGGCAACCCAACTAGAATGCTTGATAGGGAATATGATTCTTGATTCTATCAACTTATTCAATTCTTTTCTCATGAGAGGCTCCATGTGGGGGTTGATTGGCCTTTGTTTTTGCCTGATGGGCTTATTATTTGGATCCAATTCAATGGTGTGTTGAGCTAACTCAGGATTTAAACCTTTCAAATCTTCATAGCTCCAAGAAAACACATCAGGGAATTCTTGACAAAGTTGTATGACCTCATACCTTTCTTGCTCAGTTGTCATCTTACCAATTTGGAGTGATTTGCCTCTTTCTACTAAGATGGACACTGAATCTTCTCCCTTCACTTGGATGTTTTCTTTCTCCTTCCTAAAATGATCATTATGATTGAAAATGGACTCCAAAGTAATAAGTCCCTTTGGTAGTTTGTTGGTTCTCAGCTGCACCACTTGGTCACCATACTGCTGCTCTAACTTTTCCTGATTTTTGGTTGAGAATTCAGCCTCTTCTTGCAAGAAATGGATGATTTGCTGATCATTTTCAAACACTTGCCAACTTACATTGTTATTTGGCACTGAAGGCCTCACAATCACATGGATGTTTGGCTATACCTTATCTTTTTGAATGCTCTCCACAACGTCAAAGGCTGCCCCAACTGCTGTAAGCATGTTAGCGGCTTGGTTCTCTTTCCTAGGAATGGATTTGATGTCAAAACCCTCAAAATATTCAATGAGGTCCCACACCCTGTTCTTGTAGCACTTGAGTAGATCATTCTTGATAGCATGTTGCCCCTTGACTTGGTTGACAATCAACTCACTATCACCAAAGACTTGCAAGTTCTTTATTCCTCTCTTGATTGCCCAATGTAGTCCTTGCACCAAGGCTTCATATTCAGCAGTGTTATTAGAGCATGCAAACTGAAATCTAAAAGCTGAATAATACTTAACTCCTTAAGGTGAAACCAGCATGGATCCCCCTCCTACACCCTGTCTACTCCTTGATCCATCAAAAAACAACTGCCATACCTCATTGTCATCTTTGTGGTTTGGCTTGGTGATGCTAGGAATAAGCTGATTTTCTTCATGTATGCAATAGACTCCCAGCTCAGATTCTTCTATTTCTTGATAAGGATCAAAAGCATGCACCTTGCTTGCCCATTCATCAAGAGTTAAATCTAGGATTCTTCCAACCTTGGTGTCAGCTTCATCAGTGCTTGGATTATCTTATTGATCAAACGCTGAACAATTGGCATTAATCTGACTTGGAGTGTAAGGCACAATGTGAAATTTTGCAATAGGTTCAGACCTGATTGTGGCTTTGGTTCCATATCTTGTTCTAAACAACATGTGTGACCAATCAGCAGACAAGTAATCTCCAATCTTAGCTGTGAAATCCCTTGACAAACATAGGGCAAAGAGTGGTAGAACGTCTATTACTGGGACATCTTGCAAAACAACCACGTTGGGATAGGCATGCAAAGTAAGACTCAAGTTTTTAATCACCTTGACTGTTGTTACTATTGTCCCATCCAACTACACCAACCCTTTGGATATGGTTTCATACTGAATTCCCCACTGATCAGCTATTTTCTTGGGCATTACTGAACTACTTGCCTCGGAATCAATCATGCAATTGTGTACTAATTGGTTCCCAATGATCAATGAAACATGGAATGGAGGGGGCTTCAATATTTTACCTTGTTGTCCTCCATGATTCCCCTTAGGCTGGGCAACATTCGTGAGCACCTTCTCTTGCATTTGGACTTTTTGATTTGAAGTTGACTAGTCCTTCATGGTAGCTTATAGCAAATCTCTTTGGCCTGGGATAGATAGTGATTCCCACATTGATATGTTTACATTTGTCTTCTTCATCTGATCAATGATACTGAATGGAGATGAAGTATCCCTCTACTGTCCCTTAGCCTGCACATTCATTCCTTGCACATGGGCAGCAACAACTAGCATTTGGGTTGGCCTAGGGGGTGTTTTAGGCAATCCTTGCGTGCTTGGGATTGCATTTTGTTTGCCAATAGTTTGTGGAGTGACAGAAGGTCATGAATTACTTGGGGCCAATGGCTATTCTTCACCAAAAATTCTTCTCTTTGACCTTGTGTTAGCTACAACACTTTGGGAAATCATTTGATTCATGCCACAAAAATCTTCTGCCTACCAGTTTACAAGTGTGGTATCATTTGGAGCTGATTGCTACTAGAATGTTTCTTGTTGCTGGTTACTTCCTTGACTACCTTCACCCTCCACACCAGTTGCTATCACCATTAATGCTTGATTCAAGGCACCGTTGAAGCACATGGACTGGTTATGAGGTTCATTACATGGGAAACACCAATCATACTCTTGAGCTATATTGTTTTGTACTGGCACTAATGCTTTAGATGCATATGTAGCATTGGGATTATAGAGTTGAAATGGTCTGTTGGCAGGAGGCCTTACTTGATTTAGATTTACAACTAGATTGGGTGGTCTATGAGGTTGTTATGGCTACCTGTTAGGCTGAGCTTGAGGCTAGAAGGAAGGTCTAAAACCTTGAGCTTGTTGCCTTTTGAGTGTAACCAGCTCATTACCTAGATTTTGCAATTGCTTCATGACTTCTTGAAGTTCATTTGAGGCACTAGAAGATGAAGTGGAAGCTTCACTTGAATTCTGATTTCTAGGAGTGGGAATAGAAGCTAAATTAGGCACTTGGATTGTACTTGGGCTCTCTAAACTTGGAAATAATGGCATTGGAGGCCTAGGAGCCAGCTTGCTAGCTTGAATCAAACAATTTTCAGCTCTAATGGCAATGCTATAAGCAATGGGGATAGTTGTGCCTCCCATGGACTGAATTAACATAGAAATATCAGAATTTAAAGCTTTAAGGTAATAAAGAAAAGCACCTTCTGCTATTAGCCTGAATGCCACTGGAATTCTCTCCCAATTCCTTTGAGATATGAAATTAAAATTAATCAGCTGCTCATTAGGAGCTCTTTTTATAGTTGTCAGCTGCTCCAAAAGGGACAAGTTGTCTCCCTTTTCCCCAAACTGCTCATGGAGGGCTATACATAGCTGATTCCAATTTTGAATAGAACTTGAGGCAAGACTCCTGAACCATTGCAAAGCTTTCCCTTTGAATGAAGATGCCAGCAGTTTGACAATAACTTGCATCTCATTGATCTCATGGATTACACAAATGTTAGCAATATCCTTAACATGATCACCAAGTGAGGTCTAATTTTCTCTAGTGAAGTATGAAATTTTCTTCAATGCTGCAACTGGGATTAGATTTTGTGCATTGAGAGTAAGTGGGCTGCTGCCAGTGAAATTGATATAGGGGTTGTTTTGTGCCATTCTGATTATCCTTAGAACCCTTGTTGATTGAATGAAAGGCCTACCGGGTGGAGGAGTTGAGAGAGTTCTGTTTGGTGGAGATGGAGACCTTTGTATTCTCCTCCCACTTTTCCTTATTCTTGGAGATAACTGAAGATATTCAAATAACACCTCTTCCTCTCTAGCTCTTGACCTTGTGTTGATTCTTCTCACGAGTTTTCAGGTCTTCACTACTAAAACCAGCTGATTCTTCTTCCTTGGAGTCGCCAGATGTGCAATTTATAGCTCTTTTAAAGCAAGAAACTTACAAAAAATGCACATCAATTTTGTTGCAATGAATATGAAGACCTCTAAGGTCCCACCGGGCGTGCCAAAACTATTGTTGCAAATCAACAACATCCCTGGATGTTGATCAGATTTCTAGTTTGATATTTTAGACATCCAGTGTGATTGCACAACATTGAATCCTCTCCCCAAGTGTGGGACTTGTAAAATGGGAAAGGAATCTCCAGATTAGAGGTTGGTTCCTCAACTCCTCTGATCAGATTTATCACTTACAAGTTACAGAGGTTTAAATTCCTAATCCTACCTTAAATTCCAAAGGAGACAAAGATAGAGAATGCAGATAAACTAAAACTAATGCTAATAGGTGATGCACCAAAGGAGTGGTGAGCATTTTTTACTTCTATATATTGACACAGTCCATAAAAATGTAACAAATAATCTCATGCATAAACTGATAATTGTAATGAAGGATCATAAATTAACCAAACAACACAGGAAGAGGATGAAAACTAATCACAGAGGCTGTATTTTTATTTTAATCATCAAAATAACTTGCATTACAACACCTGAGAGGCAAAATAAAATTTACAGCTCTTAGAAAAGGTCTAATATTCCACCAAAATCACTTCCAAGGTGAGAAAGGGGACCTGCAATACACAAAAAATGTTCAACCCTTTGAAAATGAGCCAAATCTGGCTTTTACAGTGCAAGGGACGAGCCCAGGAGAGAGAAACAAAGGAAAACATGGAAGGGATTCAACCATTGACCAAAACACATTCAAAATAGCATGGGAATCCTTACAGACCTATCCCCTGACATTTTTAGCCATGTTGGGAGAGAATGGGAGTCATTCTTCATTAAAAACGGTGGTTGAAACGTCATTTCTGTCCATGACCATGTGCCAAAGGAGTTTTTCAATTTTATCTCTCCAAACTCCATAAAAATGCAAAAATGACCCTAGAATCTTGTAGATAATTTCACCATCTTTCCATTGATATAAAGAATGCAAAAAACCGAGCTCTACATCGAAAGATATGGCCATTTGAAGTTTTAGGGCAAAACAGGGCCAAATCGGTTTGGCGGGCAAAAATTCAAATTTTTGCACCTTTTTGGTCATTTGGAAAATTTTTCAAAATTTCCCTACACTCCACCACTCTAGGTGCCATGTGGCGGCATCTCATTGGCCACAGGCCTTTCAAGGGAATTTTTTTCCAAAAAACTCCACCGAGCCATAACTTCAAAAATACATGGAGTTAGGAGGAAAACTTTACCTTTCTGGAAAGTTGAGAAAGAGATCTATCCAATGGTGTCATTTCCAGAAGGTTTTGAGTGCCTGTAAAGAAAAATATTATGACTGAGGCACATGAGAGGAAAAAAATGAGAAGAGTTAGCCACAAAAAATGAGCAGGGGCACATTTTGGATAACAGGTCTCACATAACGAGGTGATAACTTGACAGCCTTGCCAAAAGTTATAGAACTCTTTTTTGGCTTGACCTGAAGAAATACCTTCGCACCAAGTTTATAATTCATATCAACCTGCTTTAAGTCTACATAACTCTTTTTCCTATTGGAAGCCTCCTTTAAATGTTCACGAATCATTTTAATTTGTTGTTCCATTTCCGTAAGGATTTCTAGCCCAATTACCTCTCTATCCTCTACGTTGTCCTAGCTAATAGGGGTTCTGCATTTTCTTCCTTACAATGCTTCAAAAGGTTCCATCTTTAAAGAGGCGTGGTATGTATTATTATAGGCAAATTCAACCAGCGGAAGGTATTCCTCCCATTTATACTATTGGTCCATGTAATACATTCTTAACATTTCCTCTAAAACTTGATTGACTCTTTCAATCTGTCCATCCGTTTCTGAATGATATGTAGAACTAAAATTTAGTTTAGTTCTAAAGGCCGTATTAAGCGTTTGCCAAAATGTTGATGTCATTCTCGGATCTCTGTTCGATATGATCAATTCAGGTATTCCATGCAATCGGAAAATTTCATGTACAAACCTTCTTACTAACACTGATGCATCGTCTTTTAAATTACCAGCAATGAAGTGTGCCACTTTGGTGAGTTTTTCAATCACAACAAGGATAATATCATGTTTATTCCTATACATAGGTAATCCTTGAATGAAATCCATAGTTATCACTTGCCATTTGTACTGTGGAATGCTGTGGGGGTACAATAATTTGGCGGGATGCATATGTTCCATCTTAACACGCTGACATTCCAAGCAGTGTGTCACAAATTCCACCACATCCTTTTTCATTCCCTTCCAGAAATATTGTTGCTTGAGATCAGCAAGCATTTTTCATAATGCCAGGGTGTCCAGAAAAAGGTGAATTATGAAATTCAGTTAATAATTTCTTTCTTAAATAATTTGCCAAGGGTATATATACCCTGTTTTCAAAGCTCAGAATTCCTTTATTATCAAAATGAAATCCTTTATACTTCACATCCTTTGGATCTATAGAAAGTGTTGTTTTAACTTGCTGAAAATAAGAGTCAGATTCCATGACATCTTTCACCTCATCTTTAAACTGTTGTCTTACATTTAGGTTTGGTTGAGTAAAAATATACTTCAACCCTAGGTGGTCAGTTTTTAGCTCAAAATGCTTACCAAGGAGGTAATGCCTCCACATTAGAAGTGCATGAACAATAGAAGTGAGCTCTAGGTCATGTGGAGTGTAATTCCTGCTTCAACTACCACTTGAGACCAAGAAACAAACTAGGAAAATTATGGAATAATTTTTTTTGATAGGAAGAGTCTACAACCAAGTTGCAAGACACTAGTTTGAAACTAAATAGGTTCCAGAATAGATTCTGATTAACCAAACAAAATATTTATATTTTTTATCTTATAACAAGTTTACAAGGTTCCAATTTGGAGGTTACAAGTTTTACTAAGGTTCAGGGAGAAATTTATCGCCAGGCCTGCTCTCTATCAAGCCCTAAACTTCAACTAGATTTTTAACACACTTAGATTTATCAAAACTTTCCTAAACTAGGCTCATTGGATAGGAAATTTCCTCACCTTTCCAACCATATAAATAAGTCCTCCTAACTCCTTGTAAAACTCAAGTTATGGCCGGGCGGAGTCTTAGGGGAAAGTTTTCCCTTGGAGGTCCACGGGGTTAGCGAGAAAATTGGGAAAATTTTCCCAAGTGCCACGTGTTATCACGTGATTGGTTCGGGCTAGCGGGTTGTGGGGAAAAATTTGAAATTTTTTCCAAAACATAAGTCTCAATTTTCCAAAGGAAAATTTTCCTCTGTGCCTCCACACTTGCTCAGATGGCCACGTGGTGCTTTGTGATTGGCCGCAGGACGGCGGAGGAAATTTGCATTTTTTGCTCATGAGGTTAAAAGGTCAAAAGAATTGCATGGACCCGTGCACCCATGGGGACACGTGTCATCACCCCATTGGCTGTGGGTGTGCGGGGCCATGGAGAAAAAATTGAAATTCTTCCAAAGGAAAAAATTCTTAAGTTTTTCCATTTTGATCCGTGCACGCCCTACCACGTGTCAGCACGTGATTGTTTGGGGGCCACGGAGTTGCGGGGAAAATTGGGAAAATTTTCCCAACGCAAAATTTTCAAAATTTTGAGTTTTTAGTAAGGGCCCGCCCCTTCAAGGTGCCTCGTGGAAACTTCTAATAGGATGAGAGGGTGGTGGGGCCACGGAATTTTTCCAAAGTTCAATTTTTTTTTTTTTAAGGTCGAATTATTTCATTTTTGGTTTGGGATGGCCATTTTGAAGTAAAATTTCAAATGGCCATAACTTTTGATAGGAAGCTCCATTTTAGGAAAACGAGGACTTTCCGGAAATCTCTTGGAATCATATTTGCATAGAAGTCATCAAATTAATAATTTAGTAAAGTTTTGAGGGTCAATTTTAAGAAATAGATATACAAGGTTTATAATTTTAAAACTGGCAATTTTCAACTTATAAGATTTGATTCAATTTTCATATTTCTTCTTCTGAGCATGTAAATTGAGCATTGAGAAATGGTCTTGGGTAAGTTTAAGTATATTTTCAAATTCCAATTTAGATATTGGGTTGCATTTGGTAAATTTTATGTTTTTCGACAGTAAGTTGGATTGTGAAGTTAAAATTGGATTTGATAGAGTTTTTGAGATAGTCTTAAATATGAAGTTCAATGTGTGTTCAATAGGACCTAATACATCTATAATACTTTGTTTCCTTTCTCAATTTTAACTAAAAATCTGAACTGTACATTTTTGATGGAATTCATTGCCATAATTAAAGAAAGAAACAAAGATCATTTGCTAACAAGTTTATTAACCAATTTGCAATCTTCCAAATATGGGGAGGCATTTCAAATATTATCTAAGACATTCAATTGATTCAAAAAATTAATTGACAGTTCATATGCTAAGTTTAAACTCTAGTTTTTATTTCAAACACAATACATTTATTAGCAATGCTATTTCTTAATCTCTTTCAAAATAGAGTTTTCATTTCACAACAACAACTCGGATCTAATACAACAATGAAATTTTGAGAAAGGAATGTAATTATTTATTTGATTTCCAACAATAATTCAATAGTTTATCTATTTTATTTTAATATCAAGTTACAATGCAAAATACATATTTCTTTCTTTCACATTCTTCTCATAACACAGTATGGAATAATAATCTTCTACAATTCACTTATCACTTTCAACCTTTGAAATTCAACACAAGATGTCTTCTCATTACAATTAACAATACAAATCGACCACTTCAAAATGGGAAGGTTACAATGAACTTGCAAAAAGGAAATGACTGTCAACCTAATTTCTCCAAGCTCCCAACAGCAATAGGCTGATTTCTTCATCTTTTATCTTTTAATCACAACAAGGAAGGAGGAAAGGCAACACTCTCCACCCAACCAAGATACCCAATGGGAAAATAGAAGCCATCTTTCCCCATTGGCCCCGAGCCCCAACCATATTGAAATGGAGCATGATAATTCAACTCATGGCAACATGGACTTCTTTCACATGCAAACAACACTCATGTATCAAAAAAATCAATGAAGACACAAATCAAAACAAGGCAGTAGTTCTAAACTACATTTGAAAATAGTCATACAATCACAAAGGCTTGAGCAAGCAAGCCAAACAAGAACAATAACTATGAAGGTCTCCTTATGCCTCCCATGTTGAAATTGGACATCCACCTACAACAACCACCAAGAACATAATCATCCCATAAACCTTATCCCTCCTCAACCCCTCCTTATCCCTCCTCCAAATTTATCCCTTATACCTCCCCCAAAGTAAGAAATGCATGCATATTCTTTTCCTAGGTGGATTCCAACCAACACTCCCTCCTCAAGACAAGTGCCAATGGAAAATCCCTTATCCCTCCTCTGATTAACCTCATAGTCTTCTCTCCACACCATGCCCTAAGCATTCTACCCATCCCTTTAAGAATTATAAACACAATCACATTCAAAGTTCATGCTAAAAGAGTAAAAAATAGTAAATGAAATGCATGAGGGCCTACCTCTGCATAGTGGAGACTTGATTCCAAAACAACAACCTTTGTTGCACCAAAAGAAAATAGTCCTAAATCGGCAAAAGATGGGCATGCAAATCAGTCCAAGCTCCCTCCACAAAGCAAACTCCCAAGCAAGAAAATTTGACCCAAGAGAGGAAAAACAAATTTTCAACAACCTCCAAAAGAGGAGGAATTGGATTTTTAAAGGAGAGGATGGAGGAGGATGATGTGGATTTTAAGTGGGATGCCACATCATCTTTCCTCATCCCAAAAAGAAATCACATCAAAAGAAAAATACATCCAATAAATGAGAATGAAAAAATTACTTACATACACAAACTCAACCCATATTCAAAAAGGAAAAAACATTTAAAATTTGTAAGACAAGTGCAATCACTTCTTACAATAAATCATGTCAAAATGTAATAAAATAATTTAATTTTGACTCCAAATTAATAGACATGGTTGGTGGAGGGTTTTGAGAGGTGTGGGACAAGTTTAACTTATCCCACAAGCCTCCAAATTTGTCCTCCAAGCTAAAATTCGAATTTCAAAGAGGAAGGAGTGTTTGACCTTCCAAAAACTACCTTGCAACCTCTTACAAATTCTAAAGCAAACTATCGCTTCACTTACACAACCTATACTTGGTAACTTAAACACTCTTTTTAAAATGCATTTATTTCTATGACATTTATTTATGACAATGTTTTGACACAACATTTATTTAATCACCATATGGTTATAAATATATAAATCAATTTCATTTTCAACTAAGACAATAACATTTAATTTCACTTTCCACATCCCATTTAATTTAATTGAATTTTAACTATATGACTCTCACATTATACTATCACATTTAAATAATTAAAATAAAGAGCACATTACAAATAGAATACATACAACATTAAATAAAAAGGGAACACATAATTAACACACACACACATATGCCAACATGGTCATGATAATGGAAATCCCCCCCATGGGAAATCCTAACAAAACACAACATACAACTCAAACATATTTACCATGGCGACCTTGTTGATTTCACACTGAATTCCAATATGGTTAGTCTCTAGTCCCCCGACATGGTTGTGATTTTAACCTGTAAAAATAACAATACCCCTTCGGCCTCATGGCCATATCAGAACATCCAATGATATAAGCAACATACAATTATTAAATCCAAATCACAACATTATTAAGAATTTAACATTTATCATTTAAATTCAATTTGCAACTATATCATCATCCAATAGATTTCTATACTAGAGCTATTCATAATATCAATGTCACATGTCTAAAATCAACATCAATAATTTGTCCATATCAACTAGTATATCATCATCCACATAATAATAATAATGTCTCAATGATCCTCAAGCATAATAACTGAATCGAGGTCAATATTAATCCATAGTCTAACATCTAACCATCATAATTATCAAAACATAATAGTGTCCATAATAATCCCTGATACATCATACTTCATCAAAATATAATAATGTCCAAAATATGATCAATAGTGTTAGGATCAGTATCTAAACAGTGTCAAAGGAGAGTGGGCACTACATCCCCCTCCCCTTAGACTCGAATTCCTCCTGGAAGTCACTGGAACAAATGTGGAAATTGTTCTTGTAAAATAGTAGCATCCTCCCAAGTGGCTGCATACTCATCATATCTATCCCACTGCACCCGTACTTGATCAATCTCTCGACCTCGAAGGCCCAGGGTCCTGCGATCTATGATATGAATGGGCTCCACCATCAACTTTTCCTGATCTTGCACCTGTAATGATGTCCAATCTAGCACATGAGAAGGATCTGTGATGTATCTCCTAAGGACAAAAACATGGAACACATCATGCACGCAAGACAAGTTGGGTGTCAATGCTAGACGGTAAGCCAACGGGCTGATACGCTCCAGGATCTTAAAAGGTCCATTGAACTGAGGAGCTAACTTAGAACCTTTTCCATAACGGATCTGGCTCTTATGTGGTCTAACACGAAGGAATACCTTCATGCCCACATCAAAATTATGCTCAGTCCTATGCTGATTAGTGTACTTCTTCTGCCTATCATGTGCCTCCTGTAATCTCTGCCTGATCAACACTGCTTGCTGCTCCATGTCCTATAAAAGAGCTGGTCCTAGGGATACTCTATCCTCCAATCTGTCCCAGCTAAGGGGTGTCCTGCACTCCCTACCATACAAGTCCTGGAAAGGAGCCATGCCTATAGAACTCTGGAAACTATTATTGTAGGAAAACTCCACAAGATACAGATACTCCTCCCATCTCACCTGGTGATCCATCACATACATCCTAGGCATGTCCTCTAGAATTTGGTTCACCCTCTCAGTATATCCATCTATCTCAGGGTGATAAGCTGTGCTGAAGTTAATCTTCATCCCGAGGACATACTGCATGGTAGTCCAGAAATGTGAAGTGTACAAGGTATCGCGGTCATAAATGATCTTCCACGGGATTCTGTGTAACCTGACGATCTCATCCAAGTAGACATGTGTCACTGCACTAGATGTATACGTGGTCTTTACCAGTGAAAAGTGTGCTATATTTGTCAATTTATCTCGAGATTGGTAATCCAACAATGAAATCCATGGAAATGGTGTCCCATTTCCACTTCGGTATAGCATGAGGATAGAGAAGGTGAGCCGGATGCTAATGTTCGGCCTTCAATTTCTAGCACTCTAAACAGCATGACACAAACTGAGCCACGTCCCTACGAAGTCCTCTCCAGTGATATAATTGTCTCAAGGTGGCATGCATCTTCTTCACCCCAGGATGGGCTGAATAGGGTGCATGATGTGCCTCTGTCAAGATTTCTTGCCTCAAGCCTCCGTCTCTAGGAACATAAATCCGACCTCTGTGCCTGAGAATACCATCTACCTCTAGTGAGAAACCATAAAATTTCCCCTCAAGGGGGCTATGGGACTCAATCTCTACTTGAGATGCAATGTAAAAACTATTAAGAGGAAGCTGCTAAAGAATCCTACTCCATAAATTTGTGCTCACTAATGTAGCTGTTAGTGTAAATCAACAACACCCCCTGGATGTTGATCAGATTTCTAGTTTGATCATTCTAAGCGTCCAGTGTGATTGCACAACATTGAAACCTCTCTCCAAGTGTGGGACTTGTAAAATGAGAGAGGAATCTCCAGATTAGAGGCTGGTTCCTCAAACTCCTCTGATTAGATCTGTTATTTGCATAATTTCATAGGTTTGAATCCTAATCCTACTCTAAATTCAAAGGATACAGAGATAGAAAGTGCAAAATTGAAACTAAACTAATAGGTGATACACCAAAGGAGGAGGGGTGAACACTTCTAGTTCTACAGATAGACACAGATCATGGAATGCAACATAAACATCATGCACAACTGATAAGATGTAATTGAAAGTCTGAAATGAAGCAAACAACACAACCAAAGGGCTGAAAACTGGTCACAGAGCCTGTATTGTCATTTCCACTGTCAAAATCCTTACATTACAACATCAAAAGGTAGAAAACTTGTTACAACCATCAAGAGGTTTGATACTTGCAAAAATAACTTGTTGAAGGTGAAATAAGAAGCTTACTATCCAAAGAAATGTTCCCCCCACAAAAATGAGCCGAATCTGGCTTTTTACAATGCATGGGTCGAGCCCAAGAGAGAGAAAACATGTAAAAAACATGGGAGCCATTCCTCATTAAATGAATATGCATTAAAATATCATGGGCATCCTTATAGACCCATGCCCTGACATTTTTGGCCATGCTGAAGAAGAATGCAACCCATTTTGCATTAAAACTGGTTGTTGAAACATCATTTCTGGCCATTACCACATGCTAGAGACGTTTCTTGATTTTATCTCTCCAAACTAAACCAAAATTAAAAATTTACCCATGTAGATAATTTTACTAGCTTTCCATTGATATAAAGAACGTGAAAATCTGAGCTCTGGATCAAAAGTTATGGCCATTTGAAGATTTAGGGCAAAAACAGGCCAAAATCGGATCGGCGGGCAAAAAGTTTGAATTTTTTACCCGTTTGGTCTTTGGAAAAAAATTTAAATTTTCCCCACACTCTGCCACTTGGATGACATGTGTCAAGCTCTGATTCATCCATGGGCTCATCCTTTGAAAACTTCTTTCGGGCCCTTCCTTAAAAATTTTTGCCACTTGGACATGTGGCACTATTTTGTTGGCTCGGGCCTGAGGGGCGCACTTTGCCCTTCAAAAATTTGGCATTTTTTGCTTTGGGAAAATTTCCCATTTCCCCCCCATGCTCCACCACTTGGATGACACATGTCAAGATTCCATTTGATGGCAGGGGAAGTGGGCCAAAACTATTGTCTTTGGAAAATTTTCTAAGTCCTTCTCTTTTCCCCGCCACTTCCTAGGACACATTCTCCTGCATCGGCCGATTCGGTCTTCCTTGTCCCTGCTCTCATATTTTTCACCTTTTCATGTCCCATGTGTCCCTCGCATACATTTTTCCCAGCTGTCTTGGACTTCCTAGGACAAATATCTCCGAACCGCCCGAAATGGATTGTCTTTCGGCAAACCGTCCGATTCGCGTCCCACGCATACCGCGCGTACCTTTGTCCCAGCTATCTAGGACGAATATCTCCGAACCTCCTGAAATGGACTATCTTTCGGCAAACTGGCCAATTCGTGTCCCACGTGTACTTTTGTCCCGGCTGTCCCAAACCGCACGAAACAAAAGACTTAGACGATTTTTCTTGCTTTCATCCGATTCAGCTTTTCGCGTCCCTCGCGTCCCGACGTCCCAACTGTCCCGCTGACTGCTTGGGACAAAAATGTCTGAATTAGCTGATTTTCTTAATTTTTTGGCCCCAAGCTTTGTATGATGAACCTCAGTATGACCCAAACTGGTACGACCCGAACAATTAAAACAGTCCTGCAACCCTTTTTTTTCATTTTTTTCCATTTTTTCCAACTCGTTGGGATTTCTTCTTGGATGGGGAGTTAGAAAAAGGCCGAGGGGACCCCAAAAAACATGATTTTGGGCCTTGAATCAATCTTACTTGCTTAGAACTGAAGAATTTGATGCATGTTATCAAAATTACCTTTAGGGGTGAATTTTGGATAACAATTTTGGCAACTTAGCCGGGTCATCTACCTGCTAGATGAAGTTACCAGTTTCCTGAAGCATCCATTGGGCATGGATTCATGAGTTGTCTGTTCAGAACCCCAACTGACTTAGAATGTTGCAAGGAGGAAGATGGAATATCACTCGATGGAAGAAAGGGCTGCAAAACATCTCCAGGGACAACAAGCCTGTGCCAAAGCACTTAGGGAAAGAAAAACAACCTACAACAAAACAATGTGCACAAGCACTTGGAGGAATGAAAACCTAAGCTAATATTTACAAGGTGGAGAATTTCCCTCTAGTAGTAATGCTTTAGATAGATTCCATTGACTGGAATCTGTAGTTATTCGCCATCCAATGAAGACAATTGGAAGGCATTGTTGTCCTTACACTTTGTGACCATGTATGGGCCACTCCAAATGACATCAAATTTTGAATGCCTTCCCGGTTTTGCTCTATCTGCATCCCATTTTAACACTAGATCTCCAACTTGGAAAGATCTACTCTTGGCCTTCCTATCAAAGGTCTTCTTGATCAAAGCTTGATCCTTCTCCATTGCTTGGGATGCCTGATCTCTGATCTCTTGGAGCTCCATCAACTCTGCATATCTCACCTCCATGGGCCCAAACTCTAGCAACTCTAACTGATTCATGAGTTCCAATGTTGGAAACTCAAGTGACATGGGAAAGATTTCCTCTCTTCTATAAACAAGCCTAAATGGAGAGTTACCTGTGGATCTCTTGGGAGTTATTCTATCAGCCCATAAGGCTGATTTCAGTTTGGTATGCCAAGACCTCTGATTCTCATCAAGAGTCCTCCTGATGATCCTCAACAAGTTCTTGTTTGTAGATTTAGCCTAGCCATTACCCTGAGGGTAATAGTTTGATGAAGTACTTAGGTAGATCCCGTTCTTGACAGCCCACTCAGTCACCTTGGATCTAATGAATCCTAATGCATTATCTGAGATTATTGTAGCAGGTATGCCAAATTTGGTTACTATCCCCTCATAGAAGTCTAAGATGCTAGATTCATTTGCTTCCTTGAGTGCTACTGCTTCAGTCCATTTGGTGAAGTAGTCTATGGCTGTCAAAATCCACTTATGCCCTTGGCTTGAATTGGGATTAATGACTCCAATGAAGTCCAAACCCCATTGCATAAACAGCTGGTCAACTGAAATTGGATGCAATGGGAGGGCAGCAAGCCTCTCTTTACCTGTGAAGAATGCACAATTCTTGCACCTTTTGATCCACGCGAAGCAATCACTGAAAATCTTGGGCCAATAATAACCAGCCTTCATGATTTTTAGGGCTGTAACCCTTGGTGTAAAATGACCACCAGCTGGTCCATCATGGAACTCTTCCAACACCCTATGAATCTGATTTGTGTTAATGCATCTCAGTATCACTCCATTCACATCTTTCTTGAACAAAACACCATCTACTATGGCATATGGGACAGCCTGTAATATGAAGTGTCTTCTTTGGGTCTTGTTCATCTCTAGAGGGCATAGGCCTATGCTTAGGAAGTGCATTATACCTTGGGTCCAGAAAGGAATGGGGACATCATTATCCTCTTCTTGAGTGCTACCTTACAAATGGCTATCTCGAACTGTCAAAAAAACCTCTTCTTTATTACATACTCCTTTTTGCTTGCCCGGAATCAGCTGCTCACATAATCCTTTTCCTCTTACCAGCTTGGTGACCTTGATCTCAATGTTATACTCCATGACATGAGTGATCCAACCTGCTCTTTTCTCATTCAAATCCTTGTTGAGGAGGAAGTCCTTTACTCCCGCATGAGAGACCAACAATTGAACCTTGTTGTTTGAGACTAGATGCTTGAATTTCTTCAAGCTTCTGATTATTGTAAGTACATGCTTCTCAATACAATAATATCTCACCTCATAGTCCTCCAGGATTTGGATGAAGAAAGCAATTGGCTACTCATCATTATCCTTGTTCTGCTGCACCAAAATGGCAGAAATGGTATCATTACCCCGAAACACATAGAGGATGAAATACTTGGAGAAATCTGGGTTGATGAGAGTTGGTTCTTGAGAGATGGCTTCTTTGATTGCTTCAAAACTCTCCTTGCCTTCTGCTGTCCACTTGAAAGCCATGCTTTTCTTTAACATCTCGGTGATAGGTTTGACAAGGGCTGCAAAATCTATGACAAACCTCCAAACAAAGTTTATTCTCCCTAAGAAACTCTGAAGGGCCTTCTTGTGGCTTGGCAATGGTAGTGCTCTTATGGCTTCAACCCTCTCTGGATCAATTACTAATCCTTCTTTGGAGACAATATGGCCAAGGAGCTTTCCTTCATGTGCTAGGAAGATACACTTCTTAGGATTCAAAGACACTCCAAATCTTCTACACCTTTGGAAGACTTGTCTTAAATGAGAGAGGTGGTCTACTGCATTCTTTGAAAAAATAGTGATATCATCAAGATATATTAGCACCATGTTGTTAATCAAACCTTTGAACACCATGTCCATTTCTCTTTGGAAGGTAGCTCCAGTGTTGGACAGCCCAAATGGCATTTTCCTATATGCATAAGTTCCCCATTTGGTTGTGAAGGCTGTCTTGAAATGATCTTCTTCCTTCACCATCATATGATTATACCCTGAATAGCCATCAAGTAGTGAAAACCTCTCGGAGCCAACAATAACTTGTAAAATATGCTCCATGGAAGGAAGTGGATAATGATCCTTGAGAGATGCTCTATTCAAATCTCTGAAGTAAACACACAATCTGATTTCCCCACTCTTCTTTCTGATTGGAACCAAGTTGGCAACCCAACTAGAATGCTTGATAGGGAATATGATTCTTGATTCTATCAACTTATTCAATTCTTTTCTCATGAGAGGCTCCATGTGGGGGTTGACTAGCCTTTGTTTTTGCCTGATGGGATTAGTATTTGGATCCAATTCAAAGGTGTGTTGAGCTAACTCGGGATTGAAACCTTTCAAATCTTCATAGCTCCAAGAAAACACATCAGGGAATTCTTGACAAAGTTGTATGAACTCATACCTTTCTTGCTTAGTTGTCATCTTACCAATTTGGAGTGATTTGCCTCTTTCTACTGAGATGGACACTGAATTTTCTCCCTTCACTTGTATGTTTACTTTCTCCTTCCTAAACTGATCATTAAGATTGAAAATGGACTCTAAAGTAATAAGTCCCTTTGGTAGTTTGTTGGTTCTCAGCTGCACCACTTGGTCACCATACTGCTGCTCTAACTTTTCCTGATTTTTAGCTGAGAATTCAGCCTCTTCTTGCAAGAAATGGATGATTTGCTGATCATTTTCAAACACTTTCCAACTTACATTGTTATCTGGCACTGAAGGCCTCACAATCACATGGATGTTTGGTTGTACCTTGTCTTTTTGAATTCTCTCCACAACGTCAAAGGCTGCCCCAACTGCTGCAAGCCTGTCAGCGGCTTGGTTCTCTTTCCTAGGAATGGATTTGATGCCAAAACCCTCAAAATCTTCAATGAGGTCCCACACCCTGTTCTTGTAGCACTTGAGTAGATCATTCTTGACAGCATGCTGCCCCTTGACTTGGTTGACAATCAACTCACTGTCTCCAAAGACTTGCAAGTTCTTTATTCCTCTCTTTATTGCCCAATGCATCCCTTGCACCAAGGCTTCATAGTTCAGCAGTGTTATTGGAGCATGCAAACTGAAATCTAAAAGTTGAATAGTACTTTACTCCTTGAGGTGAAACCAGCATGGCTCCCGCTCCGGCACCTTGTCTACTCCTTGATCCATCAAAAAACAACTGCCATACCTCATTTTCATCCTTTTTGTCTGGCTTGGTGATGTTAGGAATGGGCTGATCTTCTTCATGTATGCAATAGACTCCTAGCTCAGATTCTTCTACTTCTTGATAAGGATCAAAAGCATGCACCTTGTTTGCCCATTCATCAAGAGTTAGATCCGGGATGCTTCCAAACCTTGGTGTCAGCTTCATCAGTGCTTGGTTGATCTTCTTGATCAAATGCCAAACAGTTGGCATTGATCTGACTTGGAGTGTAGGGCTCAATGTGGAAGTTTGCAATAGGTTCAGACCTGATTTGTAGCTTTGGTTCCATACCTCGTTCTGAACAGCATGTGCGACCAATCAGTAGACAAATATCCTCTAATCTTGGCTGTGAAATCTCTTGACAAACATAGGGCAAAGAGTGGTGGAAGGTCTATAACTGATACATCTTGTAAAACAACAACATTTGGACATGCATGCAAGGTAAGGACTCAAGTTTCTAATCACCCCAACTGTCATTACTGCTGTCGCATCCAACTGCACTACCCCTTTGGATATGGTTTCATATTGAAGTCCTAGGTGATCAGCTATTTGCTTGGGCATCACTGAGCTCCTTGCCCCAGAATCAATCATGCAATTGTGCAACAATTGGTTTCCAATGATTAATGAGACATAAAAAGGAGGGGGCTTCAACATTTTACCTTGGTGTCCTCCATGATTCCCTTCAGGCTAGGAAGCATTTATGAGCACCTTCTCTTGCATATGGACTTGTTGATTCGAAGTTGGCCAGTCCTTCATGGCAGCTTGTAGCAAATCTCTCTGGCCTGGGATAGATAGGGATTCCCACATTGATATATTTGCGTTTGTCTTCTTCATCTGATCAATGAAACTAAATGGTGATGAAGGATCTCTGTGTTGTCCCTCGGTTTCCATATTCATTCCATTGCATGTGGGGCAGCAACAACTTGGCATGTTTGAGTTGGTTTAGGAGCCGGTTTGGGTGCTCCTTACATGTTTGGGACTACATTTTGTTTGCCAAAAGCTTGTGGAGTGGTAGAAGGTTGTGGATTACTTGGAGCCAATGGTTGTCCTTCACCCAAATTTCTCCTTTTTGACCTTGTGTTGGCTGCAACACTTTGAGAGGGTATTTGATTCATACCACAGAAATCTTCAGCCTGTCAATTGACAAGAGTAGTTTCATTCGGAGATGTCCCTTGCTAAGGTGCTTCTTGTTGTTGATCCTCTTCGTGGCTGGACTCTTGCGACCCACCAATGGTTTGCACCATAAGAGACTTATTTAATGCACCGTTAAAGTACGTTGATTGGTTATGTGGCTAACCGCATGGGAAACACCAATCATATTCTTGGGCCATGTTATTTTGCACCGGTACCAAAGCTCTGGATGTGGATGCAACATTGGGGTTATCAGGCTGAAATGGTCTGTTGGCAGGAGGCCTTGCTTGATTCTGATTTGCAGCTAGATTGCGTGGTCTTTGAGGCTGATATGGCTGCCTGTTAGGCCGAGCTTGAGGCTGATAAGAAGGTCTAAAACTTTGGGCTTGCTGCCTTTTGAGTGTAACCAGCTCATTACCTAGATTTTGCAATTGCTTCATGACTTCTTGAAGCTCATTTGGGGCACTTGGAGATGAAGTAGAAGCTTCATTTGAACTCTAATTTCTAGGGGTGGGAGAAGGAGCTAAGACAGGCGCTTGACTAGTACTTGGGCTCTCTAAACTTGGATATAATGGCATTGGAGGCCTAGGAGCTAGCTTTCCGGCTTGAATTAAACAATTTTCAGCTCTAAAGGAAATTCTATAAGAAACAGGGATAGTTGTGCCTTCCATGGATTGAATCAACATAGAAATATCAAAATTTAAGGCTTTAAGGTAATATAGGAAAGCACCTTCTGCTGTTGGCCCTACTGCCACTGGAATCCTCTCCCAAGTCCTTTGAAATCTGAAGTTGAATTCGGTCAGCTGCTCATTGGGAGCTCTCTTGATGGTTGTCAGCTGTTCCAAAAGGGACAAGTTATCTCCCTTCTCTCCAAACTACTCGTGGAGGGCTATACATAGCTGGTTCCAATTTTGGATAGAACCTAAGGCAAGGCTCCTGAACCATTGTAAAGACATTCCCTTTGAATGAGGATGCCAGCAATTTGACAGCAACTTGCATCTCATTGATTTCATGAATTGCACAAAGGTTGGCAATGTCTTTAACATGATCACCAGGAGTAGTCTGGTTCTCTCCAGTGAAGTATGGAATGTTCTTCAATGTTGTGCAACTGGGATTGGATGTTGTGCATTGAGAGAAAGTGGGCTGCTACCAGTGAAATTGACATACAGATTCGGTGGTTACACCATTTTGATTGGCCTGAGAACCCTTGTTGATTGGATGAAAGGCCTACCAGGTGGAGGTGTTGACAAGGCTCTATTTGGTGGAGATGGAGACCTTTGAGCTCTTCTTCCCCTAATCTTTCTCTTCTTAGAGATAGGTGTAGATGAACAAACAATCCTTCCTCCCTAGTTCTTGATCTGGTCTGTATTCTTCTCATAATTTTTCTAGGCTTGGACTTCTGAAACCAACGAATTATGCTTCTTTTGGAGTCGCCAGATGTGCGATTTTAAGCTTCTTTCAAAGCTGGAACTTACAACAAGTGCACATCAATATTGTTGCAATAAAATTGAAGACCTCTAAGGTCCCACCGGGTGTGCCAAAACTGTTAGTGTAAATTAGCAGCAACCCTAGATGTTGATCAGATTTCTAGTTTGATCATACTAAGCATCCAGTGTGATTGCACAACATTGAAACCTCTCTCCAAGTGTGGGACTTGCAAAATGAGAGAGGAATCTCTCAGATTATAGGCTGGTTCCTCAAGCTCCTCTTATTAGATCTGTTATTTTCACAATCGCAAAGGTTTGAATCCTAATCCTACTCTAGATTCCAAGGAGACAGAGATAGAAAGTGCAAAAATTGAAACTAAACTAATAGCGGTGATACACCAGAAGGAGGAGTGGTGAACACTTCTAGTTCTGCAGATAGACACAGTTCATGGAATGCAACATAAACATCATGCACAAACTGATAATATGTAATTGAAAGTCTGAAATGAAGCAAACAACACAACCAAAGGACTGAAAACTGATCACAGAGCCTGGTATTGTCATTTCCACTGTCAAAGTCCTTGCATTACAATATCAAAAAGGTAGAAAACTTGTTACCACCATCAAGAGGTCTGATACTTGCAAAAATCACTTGTTGAAGGTGAAAGAAGAAGCTTGCTATCCAAAGAAATGTTCCCCCTACAAAAATGAGCCAAATCTGGCTTTTTACAATGCATGGGTCGAGCCCAGGAGAGAGAAAACGTGTAAAAAACGTGGGAGCCATTCCTCATTGAATGAATATGCATTAAAATAGCATGGGCATCCTTACAGACCCATGCCCTAAAATTTTTGGCCATGCTGAAGAAGAATGCGACCCATGTTGCATTAAAATTGGTTGTTGAAACGTCATTTCTAGCCATTACCACGTGCCAGAGATGCTTTCTTTGATTTTCTCTCTCCAAACTCCACTCAAAATGCAAAAATTGACCCCGGAATCTTGTAGATAATTTCACCATCTTTCCATTGATATAAAGAACGCGGAAATCCGAGCTCTGGATCGAAAGTTATGGCCATTTGAAGATTTAGGGCAAAAACAGGCCAAAATCGGATCGGCGGGCAAAAAGTTTGAATTTTTTACCCGTTTGGTCTTTGGAAAAAATTTCAAATTTTTCCCGCATGCTCCGCCACTCTAGGATGCCACGTGGCACGTTCTGATTGGCATGCATGAGCTCATCCTGCTCCATTTTACTTCATTTTTTGCCTTTGGAAAAGAATTCAAAATTTTTGCCACTCGGGTCGATGAGGTGAAGCACTATTTTGTTGGCTCGGGCGCTGATTAGACGTGGCGCCCTCTGCGAGCATTTCAGAAATTTGCGCAAATTTTTTCAATTTGGAAAAAAATCTAATTTTCCCCCCACACTCCGCCACTCCTGAGACCTTGTGACACGTGGCATGATTCCTGATTCGTTGGCCGTGGCAGCGGGCCAAAACTACTGTCTTTTGGAAAATGTTCTAAGTGAAACACTTAGCCCCACCATTTCCTGGGACACATTTTTCTCCGCCCTCCAGCTGATTCCGGCTTCCTTGTTCCTGTTCTGCAGACTTTTTCTGCTTTTCACGTCCCATGCATCCCTCGCGTACATTTTTCCCAACTGTCCTCGAATGCCTGGGACAAATGTCTCTGAACTTCGGCCAGATTTGGGCTGTCCTTGTTCAACTATTTGCGGCTTTTTCAGCTTTTCGCGTCCCACGCGTCCCTTTGTACCGGCTTTGTCCCAGATGAAAATCTCTAAACTGCCCGAAATGGACTGACTTTCGGTGAACTCGGCCGGTTCGCGTCCTCATACGTACATTTGTCCCAGCTTTCCCAAACTGCGTGAAACAAAAGACTTAGACGATTTTTCTTGCTTTCGGCCGTTTTGGCTTTTCGCGTCCCTCGCGTCCCGACGTCCCAACTGTCCCGCGGACTGCCTGGGACAAAAATGTCTAACTTAGCCAATTTTCTTGCTTTTTTAGCCCCAATCTTGGTATGACGAACCTTAGTACGACCTGAACTGGTATGACCCAAACCATTAAAACAGTCCTGCAACCCTTTTTTTTGCATTTTTTTCTATTTTTTCCAACTCGTTGGAATTTCTTCTTGGATGGGGAGTTAGAAAAAGGCCGAGGGGACCCCAAAAAACATGATTTTGGGCCTCAAATCAATCTTACTTTCTTAGAACTGAAGAATTTGATGCATGTTATCGAAATTACCTTTAGAGGTGAATTTTGGATAACAGTAGCCATGCTCAAATGCCTCCATCTACTGAGGGCATCTACAACCACATTCTCCTTCCCCTTCACATGCTCTATCTCCATGTCATACTCACAAAGAAACTCCATCCAATGCCTTTGACGAGTTTTTAGATTAGGCTACATGAAGAGGTGGCAAAGACTCAAATGTTCTGTCCTGAGTGTGAATCTCCATCCAAGAAGAAAATGTCTCCATCTAACCAAAGCATGCACAACCACTGCAAGCTCAAGATCATGGGTAGGATAATTAAGCTCATGATCCTTGAGTTTGCGAGACTCAAAAGCTACAACCCTGCCATCCTACATCAACACACCTCCAAGCCTTGCTAAAGAAGCATCTGTGTAAACAAAGAACTCACCCTGTGGATCTGGCACTGCAAGAATGCGTGCTATAGTGAGATATTCCTTTAGTTTTCTAAAGGCCTGCTGAAACATGTCTGACCAAACAAACTTCTTCCCTTTCTACTAAAGGGAAGTGATGGGGTGTGCTATCTGAGAGAAGTCGTACAAAAATCTCCTGTAATACCCTACTAACCCCATGAAGTTGTGCACATCTGTCACTGTAGTGGGTGTTGTCTAATCCATAATGGCTCTAATCTTGGAAGGATCAACTGTGATACCTTCCCCTAAGATGATATGACCCAAATACTGAATCTCTGATTGAAAGAAGGCACACTTCTCTAAAGAAGGCACACTTCTCTAAGTTCCCAAAAAGATGTTGCTCACGAAGACACTGAAGAACCTGTTGAAGGTGCCCCTCGTGCTCCTCACGCGTACGTGAGTAAATCAGAATGTCATCAAGAAAGATGAGCATAAAGAGATCTAGAAAGGTCCTGAATACCCCATTCATCAAACTCATGAATAATGCGGGGGCATTCATCAAACCAAAGGGCACCACTGTGAACTCATAGTGCCCATACCTTGTACGAAAAATAGTCTTATAGATGTCTTCCTTCGTAATCCTCAACTAATGGTACCTGGACTTGAGATCAATCTAAGAGAACATTGTGGCTCCCTTCATTTGATCAAACAAGTCATCAATGTGAGGCAGGGGATAACGATTCTTGATCATTACCTTATTCAGCTAGTGGTAGTCGATGCACAACCGCAATGATCCATCCTTATTCTTCACAAATATAACCAGTGCACCCCAAGGGGATACACTAGGATGGATGAGGCCTTTCTCCAGAAGGCCCTCCAACTACAACTTGAGCTCACAGAGCTCTAGGGTGGTCATCCGATAAGGAGCTCGTGAGATAGGCTCTGCATCCTGGAACCAAATCAATATGGAAATCAATTTCACATGGGGGTGGCATCCCCGGTAGCTCCCATGGGAAAACATTTACATACTCTCTCAAAATGGGATGGTCATCTAGTGATTTCCCACAAGACCCATCCTCTGTCCGGTCACTGACTATGACTACATACATCTGACAACCCTGTCGCACACACCGCTTGAGTTGCACAGAAGAGATAATGCGAATAGAAATAGGTCTCCTGACCCCAAAAATAAGTGACTCAATTCCAAGATCATCTACACAAGATATAGTCTTATGATAGCAATCCATTCTGGCCCTGTGTGCAGTCAACCAATCCATGCCTAAAATGACTCCATACGAACCCAAAGGAAGTATGCGGAGATCTGAAGTGGTGGTGAAAGGTCCCAAGTTAACAACACACTCCTTTACTAAGGAGTCTATAGAGACCTTGGCTCCCAAAGCCATCTCAACATCCCAACTATGAGCCTGTCTAAAAACCACTAGCCTGCATTGCTCTACCAAGGATGGTGCAATAAATGAATCAGAAGAACTAGAATCAAACAATATAGAAGTAGGAACACCTACAATGCTACCTGTAGTCTCAATGACCATGCTCTAGTGCTCAGCCTAGTGGTTCTCAACTACTGCGTAGATCCTGTGACTCCATCCCATGTCTCTAACTGTAGGCTCTGAGATGGGTGCCTTACCCTTATTAGGGTTCTGTGGGTAGTCTCTCCAAAATTTTCCTACTACTCCACACCTGAAGCAACCACCTAAAGTCCTCCAAACTATAGCACCGCCAGAAGGTGCCCTAGAGGTAGGTGCTATGGACCCTGATGATCCAGTCATAGTCTGTTGTGGTCTCTGTGGTCGAGCTCCTGCTGACTGAGCTCTAGCTCTACCATGTGTCCTGGTGGGACCCCTAGGAGGCCCCATGCTCCAACCTCTCTGTGCATCAACTCTATAAAGAGGCCTAAAAGGTGGGTGGGACTATTGCTGTGGCCTAAAAGATGACTGTGAAGAATGCTGACCACCACGGGGAGGAAGAGCTGACCCCCTCACTCTACTATCTTGCAACTGCTGAATACGTCTCTTGACCCGGTCTCTAGCCTGTTGGGTTTTACCCCAAGTCTCCTCTGCAATGTAGGCCTTCTCAATGGCCTCTGCTAATGTCTGTGGGCAGTGGATCCATACTACACCTCCAATGTCCAAATTAAGGCCCCAGATGAACCTGTGGATCTGCACCTGCTCATCCTACATGTAATTAATGTATTGAAGCAGGTCTAGGAACCTACTCTCATACTCGGCCACTGTAAGGGAATCCTGTCGAAGGTCATGGAACTCATCAATCCTCTACTGTATGAATCTCCATGGAAAGTATCTTCTCCTGAATCTCTCCTTAAACAACTCCTAGGTGACTGTCTCTGAGACTATATGGAGATTTTTATCTTTTTTCCTCCACCATACTCTAGCTCCATCCTTCAGTAGATGGATTGCAACATGAGCTTTCGTGTTGCTAGAACAAGGACAAAGCTTGAAGCAACCACTCAAGCTAACCAACGAAGCCTCTACCTAGAATCCCCCCATGTCACCTGAATAATGAGATGGCCTAAGCTTCAGGATTTCCCTGATGTGATCTGCAGCCGTGGTCTAACGGCCTCTGGGCCTCTCTATAAGCTCATCCCTAATCCTAGGGCTCTGAGACCTCTCTCTATGCTCCAGAACTCTGTCACCCTTCCTCCTAGGTGGTGAATCTGCTCTGACTAACTCTGCATGAAAATTCTCTCCTCCATCCTCCTCACTGAGTGGATGGGGTGCATGTCCCTCTATGGAAATATCTCTGTCATGTCTTCCTGAGTGCCCTCCTACTAATCCTCCACATAGGGCAGCATTAACATCCTGGAGAGTCTGTAAAATTTGTGGTAGGATAGCTGCTAAACCCTGGTGGTGGTTTTGATGGTGGTGGAGGTGGAGGTGGTGGTGACTCTGAGTCTCTATGAACATTCCTCCTACTCCATCTAAGCTCCCTGCATAGACCAAAGTGGGAGTTAGTTCATTACCTTGAGTTTCCTTCAGTTTTCTAAGTTTACTAACATGAACAATTTTCAAATAGTTTTCTTTTCTAGATTATCAATTTGCTAGTTTTAGGTTTCAAGTCTATTTGTTTCAAGTGTGCCCAATGGTCCAAGATTTTGAACCACTTGCTCTGATACCAAGTGTAATGCCTGCTTCAACTACCACTTGAGACCAAGAAACAAACTAGGAAAATTATGGAATAAATTTTTTTGGTAAGAAGGGTCTACAAACAAGTAGCAAGACACTAGTTTGAAACTAAATAGGTACCAGAACAAATTCTAATTAACCAAACACAAGATTTCCATTTTTTATATTATAACAAGTTTACAAGGTTCCAATTTGGAGGTTACAAGTTTTACTAAGGTTCAGGGAGAAATTTATCCCCAGGCCTGCTCTCTATCAAGCCCTAAACTTCAACTAGATTTTTAACACACTTAGAGTTATCAAACCTTTCCTAAACTAGGCTCATTAGATAGGGAATTTCCTCACCTTTCCAACCATACAAATAAGTCCTCCTAACTCCATGTAGAACTCAAGTTATTGTTGGGCAGAGTTTTAGGGGAAAATTTTCCCTAGGAGGTCCACGGGGTTGTGGAGAAAATTGGGAAAATTTTCCCAAATGCCACATGTCGTCATGTGATTGGTTCAAGCCAGTGGGTCACGGGGGAAAACATGAAATTTTTTCCAAAACGAAGTTTTCAATTTTCTAAAGGAAAATATTCCTCCATGCCTCCGCGCTTTCCCAAATGGCCAAGTGGCGCTTTGTGATTGGCCACGGGCCAGTGGAGGAAATTTGGATTTTTCACCCAAGAGGTTAAAAGGTTAAAGGAATTACATGGACCCACGCACCCATAGGGACACGTGTCATCACCCCATTGGCTATGGGGGTGTGGGGCTGTGGAGAAAAAAGTGAAATTTTTCCAAAAGTGTAAAAATGGTTAAGTTTTCAATTCTAAATCCTCGGGTCCTCCCTGCCACATGTCGGCACATGATTGATGCGGGGCTGCGGGGTTGTGGGGAGAAAAGTGAAAAATTTCCAAAGGAAAAAATGGTTAAGTTTTTATTAAGGGTCTGCCCCTCTAAGTTGCCACGTGGAAAATTCTGATAGGATGAGAGGGTGGCGGGGCCGCGGAACTTTTTAGGAAATTTTTCCAAATTTCAAAATTTAAATTTTTCTAAGGTCAAATTATTTCATTTTTGGTTTGGGATGGCCATTTTGAAGTAAAACTTCAAATGCCATAAATTTTGATAGGAAGCTCCATTTTAGGAAAATGAGGACTTTCCAGAAAGCTCTTGGAGTAATCTTTTCAAAGAAATCATCAATTTTAGAATTTGGTGAAGTTTCAAGGGTCAATTATAAGAAATAGATCTACAGGGTTTATAATTTTAAAACTGACAATTTTCAACTTATAAGATTTTATTCAATTTTGATATTTATTCTTCTGAGCATGTAAATTGAGCATTGGGAATTAGTCTTGGGTAACTTTAAGTATATTTTCAAGGTATAATTTGGATATTGGGTTACATTTGGTAAATTTTACGTTTTTTGACAGTAAGTTGGATTGTGAAGTTAAAATTGGATTTGATAGAGTTTTTGAGATATTTTCTTAAATATTCAGTTCAATATGGATTCAATAGGACCTAATACATCTACAATACTTTGTTTCCTTTCTCAATTTTAAATAAATATCTAAACTGTACATTTTTTATGGAATTCATTTCTAGAATTAAAGAAAGAAACAAAGATCATTTGCTAACAAGTTTATTAACTAATTTGCATCTTCCAAATATGGGGAGGCATTTCAAATCTTATCTAAGACATTCAATTGATTCAAACAATTAATTAACAGTTCATATGAAAATTTTAAACTCTAGTTTTGATTTCAAACACAGTACATTTACTGAAAATGTTATTTCTTGATCTCTTTCAAAACAGAGTTTTCATTTCACAACAACAATTCGGATCAAATACAACAATGAAATTTTGAGAAAGGAATGTAATTCTCTATTTTATTTCCAACAATAAGTCAACAGTTTATCTCTTTCTTTGAATTTCAAGTTATAATGCACAATACATATTTTTTTCTTTCACATTCTTCTCATAACAAAGTATGGAATAATAATCCTTTCTAATTCACTTATCACTTTCAACCTTTTAATTTCAATACAAGATGTCTTCTTATTACAATTAACAATACAAATCATCCACTTCAAAGTGGGAAGGTTATAGTGAACTTGCTAAAAGGAAATGACTGTCAAACTGATTTCTCCAAGCTCCAAATAGAAACAGGGTGATTTCTTCATCTTTAATCTTTTAATCACAACAAGGGGCAAAGGCAACACTCTCCACCCAACCAAGATACCCAATGGGAAAATAGAATCCATCTTTCCCCATTAGCCCCCGAGCCCCAACCATATTGAAATGGAGCATGATAATTCAACTCATGGCAACATGGACTTCTTTCACATGCAAACAACACTCATGTATCACAAAAATAAATGAAGACACAAATCAAAACAAGGAATCAGTTCTCAACTACATTTGAAAATAGTCATACAATCACAAAGACTTGAGCAAGCAAGCCAAACAAGAGCAAGAACTATGGAGGTCTCCTTATGCCTCCCATGTTGAAATTGGACATCCACCTAAAAAAACCACCAAGAACATAACCATCCCATAAATCTTATCCCTCCTCAATCCCTCCTTATCCCTCCTCCAAGTTTATCCCTTATACCTCCCCCAAAGTAAGAAATGCATGCATATTCTTTTCCTAGGTGGATTCCAACCAACACTCCTTCCTCAAGACAAGTGTCAATGGCAAATCCCTTATCCCTCCTCTGATTAACCTCATATTATTCTCTCCACACTATGCCCTAAGAATTATACCCATCTCTCTAAGAATTTAAAAAACAAACACATTCAAAAATTCATGCTAAAAGAGGGAAAAACAAATTTTTTAAAAGAGTGACAGCCTACCTCTCCATAATGGAGACTTGTTTCCAAAACAGTAACCTTTGTTGCACCAAAAGAAAACAGTCCCAAATAAGCAAAAGAAGGGCATGAAAATTAGTCCAAGCTCCCTCCACAAAGCAAGCTCCCAAGCAAGAAAATTTGACCCAAGAGAGGAAAGACAAATTTTCAACAACCTCCAAAAGAGGAGGAATTGGATTTTTAAAGGAGAGGATGGAGGAGGATGATGTGGATTCCAAGTGGGATGCCACATCATCTTTCCTCATCCCCAAAATGAAATCACATTAAAATAAAATACCTCCAATAAATGAGAATGACAAAATTACTTACATACACAAACTCAACCCATATTCAAAAAGGAAAAAGCATTTAAAATTTGTAAGACAAGTGCAATCAATTCTTATAATAAATCATGTCAAAATGCAATAAAATAATTTGATTTTGACTCCAAATTAATAGACATGGTTGGTGGAGGGTTTTGAGAGGTGTGGGACAAGTTTAACTTGTCCCAAAAGCCTCCAAATTTGTCCTCCAAGCTTAAATTCGAATTTCAAAGAGGAAGGAGTGTTTGACCTTCCAAAATCAGCCTTACAACCTCTTACAAATTCTTACACAAACTATCACTTCACTTACACAACCTATACTTGGTAACTTACACACTCTTTTTAAAATGCATTTATTTCTATGACATTTATTCATGACAAGATTTTGACACAACATTTATTTAATCACCATATGGTTATAAATATATAAATCAATTTCATTTTCAACCAAGACAATAACATTTAATTTCACATTCCACATCCCATTTAATTTAATTAAATTTTAACTATATGACTCTCACATTATACTATCACATTTAAATAATTAAAATAAAGAGCACATTACAAATAGAATACATACAACATTAAATAAAAAGGGAACACATAATTAAAACACACACATATGCCCCCATGGTCACAATAATAGAAATCCCCCCATGGGAATTCCTAACAAAACACAACATACAACTCAAACATAGTTTCCATGGTGACCATGTTGATTTCACACTGAATTCCAATATGGTTAGTCTCCAATCCCCCGACATTGTTGTGATTTTAACCTGCAAAATGCAAAATACCTCCTTCGGCCTCAGGGCCATATTAGAACATCCATATGATATAAGCAACATACAATTATTAAATCCAAATCAAAACAATATCAATATTTTAACATTGATCAATTAAAATTCAATTTGCAACTATATCGTCATCCAATAGATCTCTACACTAGAGCTATTCATAATATCAATGTCACATGTCTAAAATCAACATCAATAATCTGTCCATGTCAACTAGTATATCATCATCCACATAATATGTAACACCTTGATTTTTGTAAGTTATCATGGTAATTACTTTTCATAATGTTGTAACTGCTAAAATGAAGATAAATATGTTAAGACACATTTTTTGATCTTAGAGAAATGTGTTGCTAATCTAGACCCTTGTTTGCTATAACTTGATACATGGGACAGAAGTTACTATTGCTTGTGTGATTGCTAATGAGACTTGATATGGAAACTAGTTAATTAAATATTAGGGGATTAAACCCTAACCAACCCCTAAGTTTTATCTTATACCCTAACTACTATCCTATATGGATTTTAGATTTCATAAGGGAGAAAATAGATATAAATTCCATTAACCTATGAACTAGGTGGATGACCTAGATATGGACTATTAAAATCTTAAACTAATCCTAACCTACGGAAGGGGACGCACAGACCCATGTGGATGGAAAGGATAAGGGGAGGGGAGGTAAGAAATTTATTAAGACAATAAATAATGTCCTTACAAGTTTCAACGCCAAGTTTGGCAGAAATAAGAAAATGTTGGAGGCATCCAACTAGCTAAGTGGCTAAAAAGGAATTACATGCAAAATTTGAAAAAGGAAATTCGCCAACCTGAGTCTGCGGTTGCGTGAGGAAAAAGGAAAAAAAAGGAATGCATTCAATGCATTAATTGTCTTGGTCTTAGCGACCAGATCGCCTTGGAAAGAGGAATTGTGAGGGAAGTTTGTTTGTTGCTGTGCGAATTTGGATTTTAGTTGCTCTACATTTTGTTCCTCCATGGTTTTGTCGAACCTGCTGTAATTTTTGGTTATTGATTATGTCTTGGGAGAAGCCGAGGGCTATTTTTAAGCCTATGGAAGTAGGTGACTATTTGGAAAGCTTTACTACTGTCGTCGTGGAGAAGAATAGCTCCTGTGGGCATGGTTTTCTTCGACCTTTAAAAAAGATTAGCAGGCATGTTGAGCCCTTCTCCTTAAATTGTTTTGCTCTTGTTTAAGCGTCTCATTAAAACAACCCTGTTCTTATGATGGGTGTTTTAGTTAAATAAAGTTGTTGAATGTTTGAAGTGAATTTCCTAGTGGAATCATTTTTCTTTTTGATGAATACGGTTTGGGTTTTTCTTGCAATGAGAGTAAAAGGAATGGGATTTGTCCTTGTTGTATGAGTTTTGTTTTGACAGTGTTGGGCATCCGTTTCTATTACCTAATATGGGTTCGATTTGATGAATGTATTAGCTATACGAGTATTATTCTATGAGTTCTGTGCGTGAAAATGATTTGGGAAAACAAAATCATGATAATGTTGATGAACTGTTGTGTGAGTTATTTCTCCTAGTTGCTTTACATTGCATTGATTACGATTTTACCTGGGACAATTCATTTCATCGTCTTACCCTTGCTAGTTAAAAATGTTTTAATATTTTCTTGTGAAATGCAGACCGTGACTGGGTTTTTGGAGAAAATAAATTGTTTATGAACTGAACTTGAATATTTGAGAAGTGAGTAAAATGTATTGATATCTTTCTTAAATATTTTGAAAAGTATATAGATATATAAGTAACAGAGATGTTTATTTGAACTCCTTCAATGTAATCGGACGGAATTGAACTTGAATAGATTCTTGTTCTTGTAAAAAAAAGGGGGTGTTTCTCACTTATTTCAGCTAAATGATGGTAATATGTTTTCCGTACATTTACTCATTTCAGACTAAGCTGGGTATGACTGTTTTTAGCAAACACGTATGTTTATATATATATATAAAAGTATATATCCAATTCACAATCTAAACTCTTTGTTGTTTCATCAAGACTGAACTTAAGTGGAATTCTTACTTTAAATGTTTGAAAAATGATTCCTTTTACTATTATGATAAGAATCATGATTTCGTAGCTAGTTGTACATTCTTGCTTGTTCAGGCCTAGCTGAAATGTTCATTTTTGTTTTTGGTGAAACATTTTGGTTATAAAACTAGTTGTACATTCTTGCTTGTTTATATCTGGACGAGAAAGTCCATTGAGAGAAATATATGAAAGGAAATGATTACATTTTGAGGTTCTTTTGGTACTAATGCTTACGGACCAGTTGCAATGAATTCTGGTCAATTTTCTGGAAAGGTAGATAGTGGGTTTTGAATACTGAAATATGTTTATTCAGAAGGAAACACACTAGTGGATCAGGTCTGTTCTAACTAGTGAAAGTTAGATAGTAGGAAGAGGTAATATGATCCTCCTTTTATTCGATTATTGATTTTCATTCATTTCTCTTTGGACTGTTATCATTGATTGATATCACGTTTGAATTAAAATTTCTAGTACAGTTATGAGGAAAGGAAAGAGAATGTGAATGGATAATTGAATTAATGATCATTTTCTCTCATACAGTTAGAAATCTATAATTGTTATGGAACGAATTTCATACTGCTTGGGTTAAGCATTTGTATTTAAATTGCTGTTTACTTTCCTCTTCAGCATTTGATTGTTTGAGATTAGACAAGTTGTATGAAAGGAAAGGAAAATGGTTCTGCTGGAAGTTTTATTTAAAATCTAATTGTGAATCTTCCTCTAACTAATGTAGGGGAAAGGAATTGATAGTATTATGTTAGAAAAACAGTTGCATAATAGTATTTTCAATTCTTACGGATGTTTGTAATCTGGAAATGTTTGAAGGAAATTACTTCTTGTTATAAGTATTCGGAAAGAGGACAGTAATCCTTTGACCGATTGGGATGGTAATTAGATGATTAAGTTGATATGTTGTTCATCCTTTTTGGTATTTAATTCTTGAATGATGTTCATATTAACATTTCATAAAAGCAGGGTTCTTTTATTGAGACAGTTAATTAAAAGCACTTCATTTTAATGACAAGTGCTTAATATGCTCAGTTCAATGAACTGACCCGTGAAAGTAATTTTGCAGATGGAACTTGAGTATAAACGAAGACATGGTTGTTTTCTGATACTTCTTTGATTAACTGAAGATGGATTGTAATTGACAACTATTACTCCTCTATGAGGAAATGAGAAAAGAAGAAATTACATTCTTCTAACTTATGAGTTGTAATGTTGTTTAATATAAACAAAGTCCTGTCATTTGGACTTGCAAATGTATAGATTGTAAAGCCAATGGATGAATACAAGTAGGAGTGTGATATTTTTAATGACTGTATCAGTTTGATATTATTGAATAAGTTTGAGAATATAACATTATTCCTTGATTTGGAATTATTCAAATGTTAATGGATGGATTTAAAAGGGAATAACATCTATTCTTTACCTAAATGCAACTTTTACATTGAAATGTGCAATTAGTTCATGCTTGGGTTAAGATGAATTTTAAATTGACATCAAAAAGGATTTAGGTAAACATGATCTCTTAATTGAAAGGTATTCAGGATTATCTTGAAAGTTAAGGAATATCAAATAACTTAGGAGTAGCCGAACCTTATATTCAGACTATGTTAATAGCCTCGAATGTTTAAAATTTAGAAAATAAGGATATGGGAAAACATATCTATTGTTAACAGACCTTAACTATGTAAGGTTAAGGAGGATAAATGAATAAATTCATTTAAAATTAGACCTCGTTTAAATGACGTCTAATAAGATGGAATTCTGAATTTGTTTACAGTTGTGGAAAACTTGGTTAAGTTTAATAGGTTAAACTTATTAAGTTTATCGATAATGGGCTAATTAGTCCAAAGATTAAGAAAGGAACCAAGTAGAGAAAATGCAACCCTTCGGTACGAAGGAGGAGATACGTAGTAAGCTAGAAGACGGATTAAGTCTCTCTTAGCTACATATAACTATAACAAGAATGAGAATAAAGGATCAGCATGGCTGCTGAAAGTTGATCTTAAATATTAAGATCATAACCAAATCACACTTGAGCTGGATGTGTACTCTTGATGGGAGGATTCTATAGGACATTGACATACGCCAGCTACAATACGGTTTCTTCATAAAGGTGGAGCCTTCATGACGACACAATGTTATAGCTGACATATTACAATGCCCTCCTGAATTAAATCATCAAGTTTACATAAGCCGGATACTAAGTTATTGGCTGGGGATAGGAATGTGATCACGTATACAGAGTGAATATAAAGGACTAAAGGTAACTAGACACACAAAGTCATTTAGGGATGATGTCGTATGTCTGCGTATCTTTAGTTACTATGAGTAAGTTCCTATACTCATTCATATTTCTAGTTAGGGATTGGAGCTTGACCTTAAACAGAAGGACTGGAAGAGACCAAGAAAGACCATTCTAGATAACAGACAAAGTTAGGTGAAGGACGTATTCCAATGATGTGTACCACACCTAGGAATATGATCATGCAAAGCATGTGAAAATCTTTGGCCAAAGTATTGCAAGTGCTGGTTGCGTTGTCCTAATCACCTAGTTTAAGATGCAGGATGTCAGATGAATATCAGTAACAAATATTCAGATAGGCTTCTTAAATGGATCACTTTGATAACCAGAAATGGTAAGAGAACCTTGTATATTTATTATACTATGCATGAATTAACATGAAGGATGGGTAAGTCGCCAAGTCATGAAATGAGAGATCGCTGAAACTCCAAGCCATAAAATGGGAGATCGGTAGTTCAGTGAGTCATTTACAACAGCATATGGTATTCGTTATATGATTGAATGGCACTGAATGTGTGTTCCATATTGTAAATATGTGGACAGAGAATATTAGTTTTAAAAGGAAATTGTGTGATCCAAACTACATCAATTGGACAGAGAACAATTATTAAAACTTGAACGTGTGTTTGAATTGTATAATTCATAACAGGGAACGTTGTATAAAAAAAAAAATTCCCTTGTTCTAGTATCTTAAAATGGGGTTGTTACATCTTGGTATCAGAGCTGAAGGTTGCAGCTCTTGGACCTAATGAGTCCACAATTTAATAAGGTTTACATTTTCTTATTGAAAAGAAAATGGTCAGAACAAGAAGAAATGCTGCGAACAACCCATTACCGGGTGGAGAAGCAGCTACTGCTCAAAAGCTGAATGAAATCCTTGCTGCCCTACTAGACACAAGAGATCGTTTGACTGTTTTGGAACATCAGTCAATGGGAAATGAAGAGGAGGAAGAAGAAGCTGATATAAATGATCTGCCATCTCTTGTGGAAAACACCAATGGAGGGAATCTCAGTGTTGATAATAGTAATGTGAATGCTCCTAATCATCCTGGAACTAAAAGGGTAAGATTAGTAGCTGAACTTACAAATGACATAAAGAGATTAAGTCCTCCAAAGTTTGATGGAACAACCCTTGGGGATGGAGCTAAGAATTGACTCAGTGAAATGCTGAAGTAATTTGCAATAAGAAACTTCTCTGAGGAGACCAAAGCGATATGGGGAGCATATTAGCTTTCTCATGAAGCATCATCATGGTGGGACAACCGTAAGGTTGAGTTGAATATTGTCAAATCAGACATAACTTGGGATCAATTTAAGGGCTACTTTAGGCAACGGTGGCTGCCTCAACTCTATTTTGATAAGAAAATGACTGAATTTCAGAACTGGTCACAAGGAAGGCTGATGGTGACAGAATACTGGGAAGGGTTTACTAAACTCCTTAAGTATGTGCCACAGTACCAAGCTGACGAGAAGTTTAGAATATGAAAGTTCATAATGAGACTAAATCCCATCATTGGTGGTGAAGTGGATGTCCATGGTCTAACCCCCATGGAAGGAGTTGTCAAAAAGGCAATAAGACAGGAACAAAAATTGAGAGCAATTTCTGCTCATAGGAAAGAGATAAGAAAGAAGATTCCCAACTCTTCTTCATCTCTTGCACCCAAAATGGGGCCTTGGAAAAGGTTTGGTGTGAAAAAAAAATTTTTTGTAGATAACAATAAGAAATCTATAATGAACAAACCTATAAATAGTGTGCGGAACAGCTTCACAAAAGTTAGTGGAAATGGACAAAAGTCCTATGGGAGCCAGAATGATAACTTCAAAGCTGGTAACAAATTTGAGCCTAGGAAAGGGCCAGTTGGAGGATGCTTCAACTGTGGAAAGGACCATTATGCGAGTCACTTTCCTCTGAAAAAGGATGATTGCGATCAGCAGCATAGGATACATGCTGCGGTGGCTAACAGACAAGCTGAAAAGCAAGTTACGCCTATAGAAGTTCTGGGTAAGTTATTCGGTACACCTGTAGTCATATTTTTTTATACTGGAGCTACTGAATGCTTTATTTCTACTAAACTTGCAATGAAATTAAAAAATAAAAGCTGAACGAATGGATAAGACATGGACAGTGCATTATGGGAATAATGTTGTCCATATAGTCGAATGTGCCTTTTTGGGGCAATTCTTGATTTGCCCAGTTTCTCCACCAAAGTTAACCTGTATGTCACTCCCTTAGGATCATATGACATCATTATTGGAGTTAACTGGTTGGAAGAACATAAGGCAAAGGTCGACTGTTATGAAAAACAAATTTGTTGTTTTGACGACCTGTAGAAAGTGGCAGTCATTCAAGGTGTAAAGGGTGAAGTTGCAGTTAGGAAACTAATAGCTATGTAACTAAAAAGGGCTAAAAATAGGGGCTGCACCTTGTATGCAGTAAAAATGATAGAAAATGCTGAGGAGGATAATGATTTCATGGAAAGATATCCATTATTAAGGGATTTCAGTGATGTATTTCCGGAGGAATTACCAGGTCTTCCACCCAAATGAGAGTTTGACTTTGCAATAGAAATCAAGCCAGGAACTGAACCCATATCTAAGGAACCTTATAGAATGACCACCCTCGAGTTGGTAGAGCTAAAGGCTCAATTACAGGAACTTTTGATTAAGGGGCTGATTAGACCTAGCATCTCACCATGGGGAGCGCTGGTAATTTTTGTAAAGAAAAAGGATGGCACATTAAGACTGTGCATTGATTATAAAATGTTAAACAAGGCAACTATTAAGAATCGATACCCACTTCTTAGGATTGATGATTTGTTTGAATAGATGCGTGGAGCATTAGTTTATTCAAAAATAGATCTTCGATCTGGGTATCATCAGCTGAGAATAAAGGAAGAAGATATTCATAAAACAATTTTTAGAATAAGGTACGTGCATTATGAATTCACGGTGTTACCTTTTGGGATGACAAATGCACCTTCCTCCTTCATGAATCTGATGAACAATATTTTTCAAGAATACCTAGACAAGTTTGTGCTTGTATTCTTAGACGATATTCTTATATACTCTAAAAATGTCGAAGAGCACCAAGAACATTTAAGGGTAGTGCTGGAAGTTTTAAGAAAGAGGAAATTATATGGTAAACTATCTAAATGTTCCTTTTATGATGCAGAGGTGCATTATTTGGGACACTTTATAAGCAAGAACGGAATAGCTATAGACCCTTCAAAGATCACAGCTATAACCGAGTGGCTTGTGCCTAAGAACGTGCATGAAGTAAGAAGCTTCATGGGCTTGGCAGGATATTATAGAAAGTTTGTTAAGGATTTTTCAAAAATTGCTGCCCCAATCACTTCACTGCAAAATAAGGATAAGAAATTTGTCTGGACTGACAAATGTGAATCTACATTTAAAAATTTAAAGGAACAGTTAACTACAACACCTATTTTAACTGTACCAGATCTAAATGGAAATTTTATGGTTGTAACGGATGCATCAGGAGAAGGCCTTGGAGGTATTCTGTTACAGAATGACCATGTTATAGCTTATGAAAGCAGAAAGCTTAAGTTACATGAATAGAATTATGCTCCACACAACCTAGAGCTCACTGCCATTGTACATGCACTTCAAATGTGGAGGCATTACCTTTTAGGAAAACCTTTTGAGTTAAAAACTGACCATCTGGGGTTGAAGTATATTTTTACTCAGCCAAATTTGAATGCAAGACAACGAAGATGGTTAGAATTTCTGTCTCAGTATGATTTTGATATAAGCTACATCAAAGGCAAGGAAAATAGAGTGGCAGATGTTCTGAGTCGAAGGAAGCACATCTCTGCTCTTATAACGTTAAGAACTCAGTTTAAGGATGAGGTGAAAGATGCCTTGGAATTAGATCCTTATTTCTAGCAAGTTAAAACAGCACTTGCTGCAGATCCAAAGGATGTGAAGTATAAAGGATTTCACTTTAATAGCGAAGGAATTCCGAGATTCGAAAATAGGGTCTATATACCCTTGATAAATGATTTAAGAAAGAAATTATTAATTGAATTTCATAATTCACATTTTTCTGGACATCCTGGCATTACGAAAATGCTTGCTGATCTTAAGAAGCAATACTTTTGGAAGGGAATGAAAAAGGATGTGGTGGAATTTGTAACACACTACTTGGAATGTCAGCGTGTTAAGGCGGAACATATGCATCCCGCTGGATTATTGTATTACCACAGCATTCCACAGTACAAATGGCAAGTGATAACGATGGATTTCATTCAAGGATTACCTATGTCAAGGAACAAGCATGATATCATCCTGGTTGTCGTCGACAAATTAACCAAAGTGGCACACTTCATTGCTGGTAATTTGAAAGATGATGCACTAGTATTAGCAAGAATATTTGTACATGAAATTTTCAGATTGCATGGAATACCTGAATTGATCATATCGGACAGAGATCTGAGGATGACATCAAGGTTTTGGCAAATGCTTAATGCGGCCTTGGGAACTAAATTAAACTTCATCTCTACATATCATTCGGAGACGGATGGACAGACCAAGAGAGTCAATCAAGTTTTAGAGGACATGTTAAGAATGTATTGCATGGACCAGCAGTATAAATGGGAGGAATACCTTCCGCTAGTAGAATTTTCCTATAATAATACATATCATGCCTCTTTAAAAATGGCACCCTTTGAAGCATTGTATGGAAGAAAATGCAGAACCCCTGTTAGCTGGGATAGCGTAGAGGACATAGAGGTAATTGGGCTAGAAATCCTCAAGGAAATGGAACAACAAATCAAAATGATTTGGTAACATCTAAAGGAGGCTTCCAATAGGCAGAATAGTTATGTAGACTTAAAGCGGGTTGATAGGAATTATAAACTTGGTGAAAAGGTCTTTCTTCGGGTTAAGCCGAAAAAGAGCTCAATAACTTTTGGCAAGGCTGCCAAGTTGTCACCATGTTACGTGGGACCTTTTGAAATTGTTGAAATAATCAACCCTGTAGCTTATCGTCTAGCATTACCTCCTTCTTTATCACAAATGCATGATGTTTTTCATATTTCTTTGCTTAAGAAATACATAACAAATTTATCACATGTGCTGAATTGGAATTCCTTGTAGGTCCAAGACCCAGGAATAATCATGATTAAGCCCATTCGAGTGCTGGGAACTCGCCAGTTGTGCTTAAGAAATCGTGAAGTGAATCAATGTAAGGTCCAGTGGGACCAGTTTAGCGAAGAAAGTGCAACTTGGGAAAATCTCGAAGAAATGAGATCTGCTTTTCCATACTTCTTTGATCGAAATTGAAATTCAAAAAAATGATAATTCCACCAAATTTAGAAAATTATTGGTCTATTTTACAGTTGTCTTAAAACACTGTTCTAAACAGTGAATTTGTTTTTGGTATGAACTTAGGAATGGAAGGACAATAACTGAATTTTGTCCTAGAAACTCCTTGAATTGGTTAATTTGATCATCGGGACGATGATTCTTTAAGAAGGGAGGAATGTAACACCTTGATTTTTGTAAGTTATCATGGTAATTACTTTTCATAATGTTGTAACTGCTGAAATGAAGATAAATATGTTAAGACACATCTTTTGATCTCAGAGGAATGTGTTTCTGATCTGGACCCTTGTTTGTTGTAACTTGATACTTGGGACAGAAGTTACTATTGTTTGTGTGATTGCTAATGAGACTTGATATGGAAACTAGTTAATTAAATATTAGGGGATTAAACCCTAACCAACCCCTAAGTTTTATCTTATACCCTAACTACTATCCTATATGGATTTTATATTTCATAAGGGAGAAAATATATATAAATTCCATTAACCTATGAACTAGGCGGATGACCTAGATATGGACTATTAAAATCCTACACTAATCCTAACCTAAGGAAGGGGACGCATAGACCCATGTGGATGGAAAGGATAAGGGGAGGGGAGGTAAGAAATTTATTAGGACAATAAATAATGTCCTTACAAGTTTCAGCACCAAGTTTGGCAGGAACAAGAAAAAGTTGGAGGCATCCAACTAGCTAAGTGGCTAAAAAGGAAATTACATGCAAATTTTGAAAAAGGAAATTTGCCAACCTGAGTCGGTGGTTGCATGAGGAAAAAGGAAAAAAAAGGAATGCATTCAATGCATTAACTGCCTTGGTCTTAGCGACCAGCTCGCCTTGGAAAGAGGAATTGTGAGGGAAGTTTGTTTGTTTCTGTGCACATTTGGATTTTAGTTGCTCTACATTTTGTTCCTCCATGGTTCTGTCGAACCTGCTGTAATTTTTGGTTATTGATTCTGTCTTAGGAGAAGCCGAGGGCTATTTTTAAGCCTGTGGAAGTAGGTGACTGTTTGGAAAGCTTTACTACTGTCGCCGTGGAGAAGAATAGCTCATGTGGGCATGGTTTTCTTTGAGCTTCAAGAAAGATTAGCAGGCATGTTGAGCCCTTCTCCTTAAATCGTTTTGCTCTTGTTTAAGCGTCTCATTAAAAAAAATCTGTTCTTATGATGGGTGTTTTAGTTAAATAAAGTTGTTGAATGTTTGAAGTGAATTTCCTAGTGGAATTGTTTTTCTTTTTGATGAATATGGTTTGGGTTTTTCTTGCAATGAGAGTAAAAGGAATGGGATTTGTCCTTGCTATATGAGTTTTGTTTTGACAGTGTTGGGCATCCATTTCTATTACCCAATATGGGTTCGATTTGATGAATGTATTAGTTATACAAGTATTGTTTTATGAGTTCTGTGCATGAAAACGATTTGGGAAAACAAAATCGTGATAATGTTGATGAACTGTTGTGTGAGTTATTTCTCCTAGTTGCTTTACATTGCATTGATTACGATTTTACCTCGGACAGGGAATTCATTTCATCGTCTTACCCTTGCTGGTTAAAAACATTTCAATATTTTCTTGTGAAATGAAGACCATGACTGGGTTTTTGGAGAAAATAAATTGTTTATGAACTGAACTTGAATATTTGAGGAGTGAGTAAAATGTATTGATATCTTTCTTAAATATTTTGAAAAGTATATAGATATATAAGTAATAGAGATATTTATTCAAACTCCTTCAATGTAATCGGCTAGAACTGAACTTGAATAGATTCTTGTTCTTGTAAAAACAAAAGGGGGTTTCTCACTTATTTCAGCTAAATGATGGTAATATATTTGCCGTACATTTACTCGTTTCAGAATAAGTTGGGTATGACTGTTTTTAGCAAACATGTATGTTTTTATATACATAAAAGTATATATCCAATTCGCAATCTAAACTCTTTGTTGTTTCATCAAGACTGAACTTAAGTGGAATTCTTACTTTAAATGTTTGAAAAATGATTCCTTTTACTATTATGATAAGAATCATGATTTCGTAGCTAGCTGTACATTCTTGCTTGTTTAGGCCTAGCTGAAATGTTCATTTTTGTTTTTGGTGAAACATTTTGGTTATAAAACTAGCTGTACATTCTTGCTTGTTTATATCTAGATGAGAAAGTCCATTGAGAGAAATATATGAAAAGAAATGATTGCATTTTGAGGTTCTTTTGGTACTAATGCTTACGGACCAGTTGCAATGAATTCTGGTCAATTTTCTGGAAAGGTAGATAGTGGGTTTTGAATACTAAAATATGTTTATTCAGAAGGAAACACACTAGTGGATCAGGTCTGTTCTAACTAGTGAATATCTGCTTAGACAGTAGGAAGAGGTAATATGATCCTCCTTTTATTTGATTATTTATTTTCATTCATTTCTCTTTGGACTGTTATCATTGATTGATATCACGTTTGAATTAAAATTTCTAGTACAGTTATGAGGAAAGTAAAGAGAATGTGAATGAATAATTGAATTAATGATCATTTTCTCTCATACAGTTAGAAATCTATAATTGTTATGGAACGAATTATGTACTGCTTGGGTTAAGCATTTGTATTTAAATTGATGTTTACTTTCCTCTTCAAACTTTGATTGTTTTAGATTAGACAAGTTATATGAAAGGAAAGGAAAATGGTTATGCTGGAAGTTTTATTTAAAATCTAATTGTGAATCTTCCTCTAACTAATGTAGGGGAAAAGAATTAATAGCATTATGTTAGAACAGTAGTTGCATAATTATATTTTCAGTTCTTACGGATGTTTGTAATCTAGAAATGTTTGAAGGAAATTACTTTTTGTAATGAGTCATTTGGGAAAAAGGACAGTAATTCTCTGACTGATTGGGATGGTATTTTGATGTTTCACTTGATCATGTTGTTCATCCTTTTTGGTATACTTAATTCTTGATTTATGTTCATACGGTAACGTTTCATAAAAGCGGGGTTCTTTTATTGAGACAGTTAATTAGAAGCACCTCATTTTAATGACAAGTGCTTAATATGCTCAGTTCAATGAACTGACCCGTGCAAGTAATTTTGCAGATGGAACTTGATTATAAACGAAGACATGGCTATTTTCTGATACTTCTTTTGATTGTCTGAAGATGAATTGTATTTGACAAGTCATTATTCCTCTACGAGGAATTGTGAAAAGAAGAAATTACATTCTTCTATCTTATGAGTTGTAACGTTGTTTAATATAAACAAAGTCCTGTCATTTGGACTGGCAAATGTATGGATTATGAAATGGATTGGATGATTACAAATACAAGTGTGATATTTTTAATGACTATATCAGTTTGATATTGTTGATTAAATTGGAGAATATAATGTTATTTCGTGATTTGGAATTATTCAAATTGTCCTAATGGATGGATTTAAAAGGGAATTGACATCTATTCTTTACCTAAATGCAACTTTTACAGTTGAAATGTCCAATTAGTTCATACTTGGGTAAAGATGAATTTTTAATTGACATTAAAAAGGATTTAGGAAGAACATGATCTCATAACTGATAGGTATTCAGGATTAGCTTGGAAGCTAAGGAATATCAAATAACTTAGGAGCAACCGAACCTTCGTATTCGGACTCCGTTAATAGCCTCGAATGTTTAAAATTCAGAAAGCAAGGATATGGGAAAACATCTATCCAGGGCTAACAGACCTTAACTATGTAAGGTTAAGGAGAATAAATGAATACATTTATTGAGAATTAGATTTCATTTAAATGACGTCTAATAAGCTGGAATTCTTAATTTGGTTACAGTTATGGAAAACTTGGTTAAGTTTAATAGGTTAAACTTAATAAGTCTACCGAGTAATGGGCTGCTTAATCCAATGATTAAGAAAGGAACCAAGTAGAGTAAATACAACCCTTCGGTATGAAGGAGAAGATGCATAGTAAGCTAGAAGACGGATTTAGTCTTTCTTAGCTACATATAATTGTAACAAGAATGAGGATAAAGGATCAGCAAGGCTGATGAAAGTTGATCTTAAACATTAAGATCATATCCAAATCACACTTGAGCTGGATGTGTACTCTCGATGAGAGGATTCCGTAGGACATTGACATATGCCAGTTATAGCACGGTGTCTTCATCAAGGCGGGGTCTTCATGACGACACAATGTTATAGCTGACATATTACAATGCCCTCCCGAATTAAATCATTAAGATTACATAAGTTGAATATTAAGTTCTTGGCTGGGGATAGGAGTGTGATCATGTATACGGAGTGACTCCGGAGGACTAAAGATAACTAGACACACGGAGTCGTCTAAGGAATGACACCGTATGTCTGTGTATCTTTAGTTACCATGAGTGCCTTCCTATATTCGTTCACATTGCTCGTTTGGAAGTTAGAGTCTTGATCTTAAATTTGAAGGACTGGTAGGAACTAGGAAAGACCATTCTAGATAACAGGTGAAGTGAGGTGAAGGACGTATTCCATTGGTGTGTATCACATCCAAGAATATGATCATGCAAAGCATGTGAAAATCTTTAGCCAAAGTATCGCAAGTGCTGGTTGCATTGTCCTAATCACTTAATTTAAGATGCAGGATGTCAGATGAATATCAGTAATAGATATTCAGATAGGCTTCTTAAATGCATCACTTCGATAACTGGAAACGGTAAGAGAACCTTGTATATATATTATACTATGCATGAATGAACATGAAGGATCGGTAGGTCGCCGAGTCATGAAATGAGAGATCGTTGAAACTCTGAGCCATGAAAATGGGAGATCAGCAGTTCTTTGAGTCATTTACAGCAGCATATGGAATCTGTTATATGATTGAATGGCACTAAATGTGTGTTCCATATTGCAAATATGTGAACAGGGAACATTAGTTTTAAAAGGAAATTGTGTGTTCCAAACTGCATTGTTTGGGCAGAGAACAATTATTAAAACTTGAACATGTGTTTGAATTATATAATTCATAACAGATAACATTTTATAAAAAAAAAATTCCCTTGTTCTAGTATCTTAAAATGGGGATGTTACACATATTGATTTATAAGGTTTCGATTATAAGGATATTCATTCTGATATCCAGGTCAATATGTAATCCATAGTCTAACAGGGAATCATCAGTGGACTAATCAAAGACATACTAGTTTTGTTGATAATAATGCCTGGAAATGAGGTTTCATTGTTGTGCGACATCATAAATATAATAATGTCCAAACTATGATCAATAGTGTCAGGTTCAGCTATCTCAAAATACAACTGATCAATCAGGAGAGTGGGCACTAAATGGAGCATAATTGATTTTCTTGAAAACTACCTTAAAAATTGTAGTTGAAGCTTTAATGATGTTATGAAAAGCATTTTCACTTATCTGAAATCAGATTGCCTACGAGACCCTCACGAAATGCATCTGTTACTACTTTAAATATCTCAATCTTGGGTCAGGAATGCATCAATAGTAGTTGCTATCCAGTTAACTGGTATGCACGGTGTCTAATCTTCTTGAATGTATGAAACACCTTTTTCATTCCAGTACATAATTTCTTATCTTTCCTGTGTAGTGAAGTGTCCCACTGGTCATGCCAAAAATTGTTAAAAAAGTCTCTCAAAAGTGCACCTTCTGATGAGAGATGACTTGCTAGGTTTTCTGAAGCTTCTTTGACTCTCATGCACTTTCTGTAGGCATACAATGGAAACATCTCAGTCTGTGGGTATACCTATCTTTGAGGTGAGTCTCTGGCTATCCTAGGTCGGTTCCTTATAACATGTATCCTAATTTTGCACCTTTGCAGTGTAAAAAGATGACATTTAGACTGAAATTTCCATACAACCTTCTCTTCCTTAACACTTCCAGTACCTATCCTGAAATGCTCTTGAATGAGTATATGCAAAATAAAATTAGATTATATAAGATTTTGGTCCATGTAGACAACCATATGGTTTATCAGCAGAATATTATGGCAAAACACTTGTTCATCAAATTCATGAAGGCGACAAATGCATTCAACAAAACAACAAGATAAAAATGTGACACTAAGATTATGTCAAAAAATACCTTGTTCTGCAGTAAGGTAAGATTTTAATACAATATCTGTCATTCACAAGAATTAATAAAGACTGATACACATCCGGATCTGAAGATCTATTCGAAGGAATAAAATTAGTTCTCAATCAAGGAAAAACTGGTAGAATAGATTGTTTCATTACTCCTATGTCCCAAGTGGATATCGATTCCTTAATGTGCTTTGCCTAATGCACACAATATATAGCAATCATTATTCACCCAACTCATCCTAAAAGTAGCCATAAATCTTCTTTACTCACCCATTACATGCGAATTTTACCCCTTTATCAGAATAAATAAAGGAATAATTATCAGACATGATGATTACAATGAGTTCATGTAACTGAGCCTTAGTTACAAATAAGCTCAAGGGTGGTCAAAGTGTAGGGTGACTTTAGATCTATGGGTTAAATAAAACCTGGGTTGAATAATCTATTACTAAAATTAACCACTCTCGCTTGTTGTGTAAGTCCTGGTAACTCCAATGTGTAATGCAACACTATTTTTTCCTTAATAGTGGATATGATTATGAAATCATTATCTTCCTCACCATTTTCTGTCATGTTACGGCATACAAGTTGTGCACGTCACATGCTATAATAATACCTTTCTAGTTGCAAAAACAATGCCTTTAATCTTCAAAACTTAGAAAATTACTCACGCTTTGTTCTATGGGGACCACTTGTTGCTATATGCAGGTCATGAAAATAGCATATCCCCTTTCTTCATGATAGTTGACATTTTGCACCTTATGCTCCAGTAACCAATTATCTTCTTTAATTATGTCATATGTCTTCTAGTGGAGTGACATGCAAAATAACACTTTTATGCAAAGAAAATAATGATTTTTCAAGAATTTCTTTACTTAGACACATATCTATTGTATGAACAACATTATTCCATGTGGGGACCACTTTCTCATGTCTCATCCATGCGTAGAACCTTTTTCTCTTTTATATGAGGTACTTTGACAATAGCTTAGTGGTATCTTGAAATTTTACATGTAATAATTTACCTCTCTTTATCAACTTTTGATAGTTTTGAGCTATAATCATGTATCGAAAGTGGCTTACCATTCAAATACATTCGATGGGTGTGTACTTGCTTTTCATTGACCTACCGTAGCATGTATCCTCCATACTCAATCATTGTGTTAATCCTGATCTTCAAAGGACAGTGACTCGTATAATAATCCTGATTCCATAGTCAAAGCAGTCTCTGGCGGGCCCCTTCCTAAGCTCAAATTTATTTCCAGCCTATGAAGTAATCTGAGCTCTAGATTCTAAAGGTAATTATTTAAATGAATCATTAGTTCCTTTGTCAAGATACTCAACGCACATTATTTGACAGGTTTGATGGACTTAACCTTGAGTTCTTATTGTTATCCACCACCATTTTTTTTTTTCATACCAAAACCTTTTCCAGGGTCCCTTTTTGGGTGCGAGAGATGGCTAAGAAGAGTTGGGAATCTTCTACCCTAGTCATCCTGCCTATGAGTACAGATTGCTCTCAAGCTCTATTCGAGCTAGGTGAACTCTGATGAAATTGCTTTTTAACAGACTCACTTCCATAGTGGTCATTTCTTTGACAGCCACCTTGCCATTACCAATGATGGTGAATTCTTGTCCCATTATTTTTGCTTCTTGTTATAATCCTGATAACTTCTCGATCAACTTGGTACTAAGTTTCCTACTTTAGGACTTTAGTTAATCTCTAATCCCAGTATTGGCGTCACCATCAGCACTTTCTGGTGACTCGTTCAGAGGATTTTAATGGCATGCCTATTTAAATTAGAGTTGAGGTAGCCACCATCTGCCTAAATGTTCTCCATTGTTTATTTGATCTCAAGTTATGTCTGTTTCAATGAATATTCAACTCAACCTTATAGTTTTCCCACCATGATGATGCTTCATGAGAAAGCTGATATGCTCCCCATATCACTTTGGTCTCCTCAGAGAAGTTTCTTATTGCAAAGTACTTCTCCATTTCACTGAGCCAATTTTCAGCCCTATCCCTAAGTGTAGTTCCATCAAACTTTGGAGGACTTATTCTCTTTATATCATTTGTAAGTTCAGCCGCTAATCTTGCCCTTTTATTTTCAGGATGATTAGGAGCATTCACGTTACTATTATCAACACCCAGATTCCCTTCATTGGTGTTGTCCACAGGAGGTGGTTGATCATTTATACCAGCATCTTCTTCCTCCTCCTCATTGCCCATTTCTTTCTGTTCCAAAATAGTCAAATGATCTCTCGTATCTATTAGGGCAAAAAGGATTTCATCTAGTTTTTGAGCAGTAACTGCTTCTCCACCTGGTAGCAAGTTATTTGTAGCATTTCCTCTTGTTCTAACAATTTTCTGTTCAATAATAAAATGTAAACCTTATTAAATTGTGGACTCATTAGGTCCAAGAGCTGCAACCTTCAGCTCTGATACCAAGATGTAACATTCCCATTTTAAGACATTGGAACAAGGGAATTTTTTTATATATATAATGTTCTCTGTTCTGAATTATGTAATTCAAAACACACGACCAAGTTTTAATAATTGTTCTGTCCAATTAATGTAGTTTAGAACACATAATAATTTTGAAACCAATGTTCTCTATTCACATATTTATAATATGGAACACACATTCAATGCCATTCAATCATATAACAGATACCATTTGTTGCTGTAATGACTCGAAGAACTATCGATCTCCCATTGTATGGCTCGGAGTTTAAACGATCTCTCATTTCATGACTCGGCTACTTACCGATCCTTCATGTTAATCCATGCATTTTATACTAAGTATACTTGGTTCTCTTTACCATTTTTGGTTATCGAAGTGTTCCATTTAAGAGGCCTATATGAATATCTGTTACCAATATTCATCTGAAATCCTGCTTCTTAAACTAGGAGATTAGGAAAATGCAACCAGTAGCTTACGATACTTTGGCCAAATATTTTCACATGCTTTGCATGATCATATTCCTAGATGTTATACACATTAATGGAATATGTCCTTCACCTCACTTCGTCTGTTATCTAGGATGGTCTTTTCTTATCTCTGTCAGTCCCCTCGTCCAAGTTTAAATTTCAACCCAGGATAGCAATATGAAAGAGTATAGGGAGGAACTTGTGGTGACTAAAGGTATGCAAACATACTTTGTCGACCCTAGTCAACTGCATATGTCTCGTTACCTTTAATCTTCCTGAGTCACTTTATATACAAGGCCACATTCCTAACTTGGTCCAAGCTTATGTAAACTTTGATGATTCGATTCAGAAGGGCATTGTAACATGTCAGCTGCAACATTGTGTCGTCATCAAGGCCCCACCTTCATGAGGACACCATTTTACAACTGGTGTGTGCCAACGTCCTACGGAATCCTCCCATCAAGGGTTACACATCCAGCTAAAAGTGTGATTAGATTCTTATCTTTATTATTTTAAGAATAAGTTTCAGCAACCGTGTTGATCCTCTAACCTCACTATTCATTATAGTTGCATAGCTAAGAAGGACTTAAATTGTCTTATAGCTTAATATACATTGACACCTCCTATACCGAAGGATTGCATATTTCCATCTTAGATCTTTACCTTAAGCTACAGACTAATAGTCTACTACAGCTTAACGTAGTAAGATCAACTTATTAAATTTAACCAAGTTTTTATTTGCAACTGAATTTAAAATCCAGAATTCTCATCTTATTAGATGCCATTAAAATGAGGCCTAATCCCAAATGAATGTATTCATTTATTCACTATAACCTTACTTCAGTTCAGGTTTGTTATGAGGAGATATGATTCCTCATATCAAATATCCTTTGATCAAAACATCCCAAGGATATTAACAAAATCAGAAGACAAAATTCAATTGTCTCTTTATTAATATTCATTAGTTTATATTCTAATTCTGAATATCATTCATTTAAGAGTTCGTATTCAATTTACTCTTTACTAATGTCAATTTAAAATCCATATTGACCTAAGTATTAATTAATTGCACATTCCAACTTAAAATTTGTATTCAAGTAAGAAATAGGTATTATGTCCCTTTAAAATCTATCAACCATTATTTGAATAAATCCAAATTCAACGAATAAAATATTATTCTCAATCATATTCAAATAGTTCCAAGGTGGTACAACCATCAGAATAACACACCTTCTCCTTTTACTTATTGTTGTTGCAAATCAGCAACACCCCTGGATGCAAATCAAGTTTCTAAGTTGATATTTCAGGCATCCAGTGTGATTGCACAACATTGAAACCTCTCTCCAAGTGTGGGACTTGTAAAATGAGAGAGGAATCTCCAGATTAGAGGTTGGTTCCTCAAAATCCTCTGATCATATCTGTTATTTGCACAATTTCAGAGGTTTGAATCCTAATCCTACTCTAGATTCCAAGGAGACAAAGATAGAGAGAGTAAAAGAAACTAAAACTAATGCTAAGGGGATGCACCAAAGGAGTTGTAGACACCTAAATACATGAAATACACAATCCACAAGGAAACATAGCACAAAGCATGCACAAAATGCTCAAAATGTAATGAAAGATCAAGAAATCAATGATAGATATATGAAAGGATTGAGGAATTTAATCACAGAACATATATCAACATTCAGATCCAATACAGTGTATTACAGTGATCCAGAGGCAAGAAAAAGTGTTGTATTACATGGAAAGGTAAAAATTTCTTCACAAATTCTACCAAAGAAGGAAGAAAAGGAAGTTGGAGAGCTGAAAAGGTGTCTCCCTTGCAAAATGAACTCATTCTGGCTTTTATAGTGCAAGCCACGACCCCTAGGAGAGAGAAACATGGGAAAACGTGAATTACATTCAAAACAGTATGGGTGACCTGACAAACCCATACCCAGGCATTTTTAACCATTTTGGGAGAGAATACGAGCCATTCTTCATTAAAACGGTGGTTGAAACGTCAGTTCTATTCATGGCCACGTACCAGAGGTGTTTCTTGATTTTATCTCTCCAAAATAAACCAAAATGCAAAATTGACCTTGGAATCATGTAGAGAATTTCACCAGATTTCCATTGATATAAATAACATGAAAAATCGAGCTCTGGATCGAAAGATATGTTGATTTGAAGTTTTAGGGAAAAAACAGGCCAAAATCGGATCAGCGGGCAAAAAATTTGAATTTTTACCCGTTTGGTCTTTGGAATATTTTTCAAATTTTCCCCGCGCTCCACCACTCCAGGTACCACATGGCACATTCTAATTTTCCGTGGGCCCTTCCTGACCATTTTTTCCTTTACGTCGCTTGGTGTTTTTTCGCCCTTAGACACGTGGCAGCTCCTGATTGGCTGCGGGCCTTCTAGGGAAAAATTTCCCACCAAAACTCCATTGACCCATAACTTGAAAAATACGTGGAGTTAGGAGGAAAAATTTACCTTTTTGGAAATCTGAGAAAGATCTCTATCCAATGGTGCCATTTCCAGAAGGTTTTGATTTCCTAGAAAATAAAATATTCTGACTGAGGCACAAGAGAAGGAAAGATGTAAAGGAGTTAGCCACAAAATGAGCAGGGGGCACATTTGGGATAACAATTTTGGCGACTCAGAGGGGTCATCTGCCTGTTGGATGAAGTTACCAGTTGCCTAAAGCAATCCATTTGGCATGGAGTCACTTGATTCTTTTTTTAATACCCCAACTGACTAGAATGTTGCAAAGAGGAACATGGAAAATCACCTGATGGAGCAAGGCCTGCAAACACATTCCCAGGAACAGCAAGCTGTGCCAAAGCACTTAGGGAAAGAAAAAAAACCTACAGCAAAAAAATGTACACAAGCACTTGGAGGAATGAAAACCTAAGCTAATATTTACAAGGTGGAGAATTTCCCTCTAGTAGCAATGCTTTAGATAGATTCCATTGATTGGAATCTGTAGTTCTTCGCCATCCAATGAAGACAATTAGAAGGCATTGTTGTCCTTACACTTTGTGACCATGTATGGGCCACTCCAAATGGCATCAAATTTTGAATGCCTTCTCGGTTTTACTCTATCTGCATCCCATTTTAACACTAGATCTCCAACTTGGAAAGATCTACTCTTGGCCTTCCTATCAAAGGTCTTCTTGATCAAAGCTTGATCCTTCTCCATTGCTTGGGATGCCTGATCTCTTATCTCTTGGAGCTTCATCAACTCTACATATCTCACCTCCATGGGCCCAAACTCTAGCAACTCTAACTGCTTCATGAGTTCCAATGTTGGCAACTCAAGTGACATGGGCAAGATTACCTCTCTTCCATAAACAAGCCTAAATGGAGAGTTACCTGTGGATCTCTTGGGAGTTATCCTATCAGCCCATAAGGATGATTTCAGTTTTTTATGCCAAGACCTCTGATTCTCATCAAGAGTCCTAATAATGATCCTCAACAAGTTCTTGTTTGTAGATTCAGCCTGGCCATTGCCCTGAGGGTAGTATTTTGATGAAGTACTTCGGTAGATCCCATTCTTGACAGCACACTCAGTCACCTTGGATCCAATGAATGCTAATGCATTATCTAAGATTATTGTAGCATGTATGCCAAATCTGGCTACTATGCCCTCATAGAAGTCTAAGATGCTAGATTCATTTGCTTCTTTGAGTGCTACTGCTTCAGTCCATTTGGTGAAGTAGTCTGTGGCTGTCAAAATCCACTTATGCCCTTGGCTTGAATTGGGATTAATGACTCCAATGAAGTCCAAACCCCATTGCATGAATGGTTGGTCAACTGAAATTGGATGCAATGGAAGGGCAGCAAGCCTCTCTTTACCTGTGAAGAATGCACAATTCTTGCACCTTTTGATCCACACAAAGCAATCACTGAAAATCTTGGGCCAATAATAACCATCCTTCATGATTTTTAGAGCTGTCAATCTTGGTGAAAAATGACCACCAGCTGGTCCACCATGGAACTCTTCCAACACCCTATGAATCTGATTTGTGCTAATGCATCTCAGCAGCACTCCATTCACATCTTTCTTGAACAAAACACCATCCATTATGGCATATGGGACAGCTTGCAATCTGAAGTGTCTTCTTTGGGTTTTGTTCATCTCTGGAGGGCATAGGCCTGTGATTAGGAAATGCATTATACCTTGGGTCCAGCAAGGAATGGGGACAACATTATCCTCTTCTTGAGTGCTACCTTGCACATGGCTGTCTTGAACTGTCAAAACAACCACTTCTTTATTACATACTCCTTTTTTCTTGCCCAGAATCAGCTGATCACACAGTCCATTTCCTCTTACCAGCTTGGTGACCTTGATCTCAATGTCATACTCCATGACACGAGTGATCCAACCTACCCTTTTCTCATTCAAATCCTTGTTGAGGAAGTCCTTTACTCCCGCATGAGAGACCAACAACTGAACCTTGTTGTTTGAGACTAGATGCTTGAATTTCTTCAAGCTTCTGATTACTGCAAGTACATGCTTCTCAATAAAATAATATCTCACCTCATAGTCATCTAGGCTTTAGCTGAAGAAATCAATTGGCTGCTCATCATTGTCCTTGTTCTACTGTACCAAAATGGTAGAAATAGTAACATTACCTCTAAATGCATAGAGGATGAAATCCTTGGAGAAATTCAGGTTGATGAGAGTTGGTGCTTGGGAGATGGCTTCTTTGATTGCTTCAAAACTCTCCTTTCCTTCTGCTATCCACTTGAAAGCCATGTTGTTGTTCCAATTTTTCCTGATATTTAGCTGAGAACTTAGCTTCTTCTTATAAGAAATGGATGATTTGCTGGTCATTCTCAAACACTTGCCAACTTACATTGTTATCCAGCACTGAAGGCCTCACAATCACATGGATGTTTGGCTGTACCTTATCTTTTTGAATGCTCTCCACAATGTCAAAGGCTGCCCTAACTGCTGCAAGCCTGTCAGCAGCTTGGTTCTCTTTCCTAGGAATTGATTTCATGCCAAAACCATCAAAATATTCAATGAGGTCCCACACCCTTTTCTTGTAGCACTTGAGTAGATCATTCTTGACAACATGCTTCCCCTTGACCTGGTTGACAATCAACTCACTGTCACTGAAGACTTGCAAGTTCTTTATTCCTCTCTTTATTTCCCAATGCATCCCTTGTACCAAGGCTTCATATTCAGCAGTGTTATTGGAGCATGCAAACTGAAATCTAAAAGCTGAATAGTACTTTACTCCTTGATGTGAAATAAGCATAGCTCCACCTCCTGCACCTTGTCTACTCCTTGATCCATCAAAAAATAGCTGCCATACCTCATTTTCATCCTTGTGGTTTGGCTTGGTGATGCTAGGAATGGGCTGATCTTCTTGATGTATGTAATAGACCCCTAGCTCAGATTCTTCTACTTCTTGATAAGGATCAAAAGCATGCACCTTGTTTGCCCATTCATCAAGAGTTAGATTCGGGATGCTTCCAACCTTGGTGTCAGCTTCATCAATGCTTGGGTGATCTTCTTGATCAAATGCCGAATAGTTGGCATTGATCTGACTTAGAGTGTAGGGCTCAATGTGGAAGTTTGCAATAGGTTCAAACCTGATTGTAGATTTGGTTCCATACCTCGTTCTGAACAACATGTGTGACCAATCAGCAGACAAATATCCTCCAATCTTGGCTATGAAATATCTTAACAAACATAGGGCAAAGAGTGGTGGAATGTCTATAACTGATACATCTCGTAAGACAACAACATTTGGACATGCATGCAAGGTAAGACTCAAGTTTCTAATCACTCCAACTGTTGTTATTACTGTCCCATCTAGCTACACTACCCATTTGGATATTGTTTCATACTGGAGCCCTAGCTGATCAGCTATTTGTTTAGGCATCACTGAGATACTTGCCCTGGAATCTATCATGAAATTATGCACTAACTGATTTCTAATGATTAATGAAACATAGAAAGGAGGGGGCTTCAACATTTTACCTTGCTGTCCTCCATGATTCCCCTCAGGCTGGGTATCATTTGTGAGCACTTTCTCTTGCATCTGAACTTGCTGATTCGAAGTTGGCCAGTCCTTCATGGCAGCTTCTAGCAAATCTCTTTGGCCTGGGATAGATAGGTATTCCCACATTGATATATTTACATTTGTCTTCTTCATCTAATCAATGATACTGAATGGTGATGAAGGATCTCTTTGTTGTCCCTTGGTTTGCATATTCATCCCTTGCATGTGGGCAGCAACAATTGGTATTTGAGTTGGTCTAGGAGCTGTTCTTGGCTGCCCTTGTGCATTTACAATTGGATTTTGTTTGCCAACCATTTGTGGAGCCATAAAAGGTTGTGGATTGGTTGGAGCTAATGGTTGTTCTTCACCCAAATTCCTTCTTTTTGACCTTGTGTTGGCTGCAACACCTTGAGAGACTGTTTGATTTATGCCACAAAAATCCTCTATCTGCTAGTACACAAGTGTGGTGTCATTTGAAGCTGATTGCTACTGGAATGTTTCTTGTTGTTGGTTGTTTCCTTGACTGCCCTCACCCTCCACACCAGTATTTGTCACCATTAATGTTTGATTCAAGGCACCGTTGAAACACATAGATTGGTTGTGAGGTTCATTGCATGGAAAACACCAATCATACTCCTGAGCAACGTTGTTTTGTGTTGGCACCAATGCCTTAGAGGCAGATATAGAATTTGGATTATAGGGCTGAAATGGTCTGTTGGCAGGAGGCCTTGCTTGATTTAGATTTACAGATGGATTGGGTGGTCTATGAGGTTGATATGGTTGCCTGTTAGGATGAGCTTGAGGCTGGAAAGAAGGTCTAAAACTTTGGGCTTGTTGCCTCTTGAGAGTAACCAGCTTATTACCTAAATTTTGCAATTGCTTCATGTCTTCTTGAAGTTCATTTGAGGCACTAGAAGATGAATTGGAAGCTTCACTTGAATTCTGATTTCTAGGAGTGGGAGAAGGAGCCAAATTTGGTGCTTGATTCGTGTTTGGGCTCTCTAAACTTGGAAACAATGGCATGGGAGGTCTAGGGGCTAGTTTTCCAGCTTGGATCAAACAATTTTCAGCTCTAATGGCAATGCTGTAAGCAATGGGGATAGTTGTGCCTCCCATGTACTGAATTAAGATAGAAATATCAGAATTTAGAGCTTTAAGATAGTAAAGAAAAGCACCTTCTGCTGTTGGCTTAACTGCCACTGGAATTCTCTCCCAAGTCCTTTGAAATCTGAAGTTGAAATCAGTCAGTTGCTCATTGGGAGCTCTCTTGATGGTTGTCAGCTGCTCCAAAAGAGACAAGTTGTCTCCCTTCTCTCCAAATTGCTCATGAAGTGCTGCTAAACATAGCTAGTTCCAATTTTGAATAGAACCTGAGGCAAGGCTTCTAAACCATTACAAAGCCTTCCTCTTGAATGAAGATGCCAGCAATTTGATAGCAACTTGCATCTCATTGATTTCATGAATTGCACAAAGGTTGGCAATGTCTTTAACATGATCACCAGGAGTAGTCTGATTCTCTCCAGTGAAGTATGGAATGTTCTTCAAGGCTGCAATTGGAATTGGATTTTGTGCATTGAGAGCAAGTGGGCTGCTGCCAGTGAAATTGACATAGGGGTTGTTTTGTGCCATTCTAATTGGTCTTAAAACCCTTGTTGACTGAATGAAAGGCCTACTAGGTGGAGGAGTTGAGAGAGTTTTGTTTGGTGGAGATGGAGACCTTTGGATTCTCCACCCACTTTGCCTTACTCTTGGAGATAACTGTAGATATTCAAACAGTGCCTCTTCTTCTCCAGCTCTTGACCTTGTAGTGATTCTTCTCATGAGTTTTCAGGTATGCACTGCTAAAACCATCTAATTCTTCTTCCTTGGAGTCGCCAGATGTGTAACTTATAGCTCTTTTAAGCAAGAAAATTACAGCAGATGCACATCAACTTTTCTGCAATGGAAATGAGACCTCTAAGGTCCCACTCGGCGTGCCAAAACTGTTGTTATAAATCAGCAGTACCCTTGGATGCAAATCAGGTTTCTAAGTTGATGTTTCAGGAATCCAGTGTGATTACACAACATTGAAACCTCTCTCCAAGTGTGGGACTTTTAAAATGAGAGAGGAATCTCCATATTAGAGGCTGGTTCCTTAAACTCCTCTGATCATATCTGTTATTTGCATAATTTCATAGGTTTGAATCCTAATCCTACTCTAGATTCCAAGGAGACAAAGATAGAGAGAGTAAAAGAAACTAAAACTAATGCTAAGGTGATGCACCAAAGGAGTTGTAGACACCTGACTATATGAAATACACAATCCACAAGGAAACATAGCACAAAACATGTACAAAATGCTCAAAATGTAATGAAAGATCAAGAAATCAATGATAGATATATGAAAGGATTGAGGAATTTAATCACAGAACATATATCAACATTCAGATCCAATACAGTGTATTACAGTGATCCAGAGGCAAGAAAAAGTGTTGTATTACATGGAAAGGTAAAAATTTCTTCACAAATTCTGCCAAAGAAGGAAGAAAAGGAAGTTGGAGAGCTGAAAAGGTGTCTCCCTTGCAAAATGAACTCATTCTGGCTTTTATAGTGCAAGCCACGACCCCCAGGAGAGAGAAACGCAGGAAAATGTGCAAGCCATTCAACCATTGACCAAATTGCATTCAAAACAGCATGGGCAACCTGACAAACCCATTCCTAGGAATTTTTAACCATGTTGGGAGAGAATGTGAGCCATTCTTCATTAAAATGGTGGTTGAAACGTCAGTTCTGTTCATGGCCATGTACCAGAGGTGTTTCTTGATTTTCTCTCTCCAAAATCAATAAAAATACAAAATTGACCTCAGAATCATGTAGATAATTTCACCAGATTTCCATTGATATAAATAACATGAAAAACCAAGCTCTGGATCAAAAGATATGGTGATTTGAAGTTTTAAGGAAAAAACAGGCCAAAATCGGATTGGCGGGCAAAAAAATTGAATTTTTACCCGTTTGGTCTTCGGAACATTTTTCAAATTTTCCCCACGCTCCACCACTCCAGGTACCACATGGCACATTCTGATTTGGCACGGGCCCTTCCTGACCATTTTTTTCTTCAGGTCGTTTGGTGTTTTTTCACCCTTGGACACGTGGCAGCTTTTGATTGGCTGCGGGCCTTGTAGGGAAAAATTTCCCACCAAAGCTCCACTGAGCCATAACTTGAAAAATACATGGAGTTAGGAGGAAAAATTTACCTTTCTGGAAAGATGAGAAATATCTCTATCCGATGGTGCCATTTCTAGAAGGTTTTGAGTGCTTGGAAAACAAAATATTCTGACTGAGGCACAAGAGAAGGAAATATGTAAAGGAGTTAGCCACAAAATGAGCAGGGGGCACATTTGGGATAACACTTATTCCTCTATATTAAAATTTATATAATTTACAAGTCCATAAAACTAGACTTCATTCATGCCAAACAACATAATCAACTCGAAAAGAAAGAATAATACAACTTTTTATTTTTTGAATTCCCGGAGAAGAATAATAAAATCTCAGAAAAGATCCATCCCTTAGCTAATCAAAAGAAGCATCATAAAACAACATTTCTTCATTTTTACTCATGGAAACCATCTACAAAATTTACTTACACGTCTCAGTTCATCGAACTAATCATATTAAGCACTTATCATTAAAATGAGGTGCTCTTGATTAACTGTCTCAATAAAAGAACTCTGCTTTTATGAAACATTTAAAAATTGAGATGGACATCATCTACAAATTAAGTGCTGATAAGGATGAACAACTTAACAACCCAATCCCATAATTACCATCACAATCAGACAAAAATATTTACTAACAACTTTTCCCAAATAATCACTATAAACCTGCAACACTTTATTCACATTTCCTTACTGTTTTCTTCCAATAACGAAAGGGGTTCATTCCATATTTAAACAATTACTACCAAAAGTATTTTCCCTAAATAGTTCCAGATTAAAAACATCTGTAAGAACTGATACACATATGTATATATTGTTGTTCTAATGCAATTACTATCAATTCCATTCCCTCATTATAGCTGAAATTTCAAGAAAAGAATTTAATTAAAAATTCAAATAGAACTCCTTCCCTTTTGTACTCCTCATTTAATTTCAACCAAATAAAATGTAGAAGAGAAAGGTAGTCATCCACTATGACAACACTGGTGTTATTTCCCTGAATTCAACAAATAGCATAGTACTTATTTCAATTCAAAAAAAAAGAAAAACAGTAGTTAAAATGCAGTTGCTTATGCCGAAGGTAGTAGGAAATTCATTCAATATCAAATAATAGAATTTCAACTGGATAAGAGAAGAAAATAATTATTACTTCTGATTACCCACTCAATATTCTCTTTCTTTTCATCACAACCGAACTGGATGATTTGAACAAGAAGTGATAACAATCAACGATAACAGTCAAGGAGAGAGAATAATTAAAGCCAATAATCGAATGAAAGAAGAAGATTCATATTACCTTTTCTCATTTCTTATTCGAATATCAACTAATTAGTGCCGACTTGTTCCAATAGGGTGATTCCTTCTTAACAAGTCTATTTCAATATTCAAAACTTACTAACTACCATTCAAGGAAGCATACCAGAATTTATTTACATCTGATCCGCAAGTATCAAGAATAACGACATCTCTAAATAAAATTATTTACTTTAATTATTTACCCAAATGGACATTTCCATCTAGGTATGAAACAAGTAAGAGTATACAACAAAAAACAAAATCATGATTTCATCGTAATAATAAAAGGAATCGTTTTTCAAACACCAGAGTAAGAAATCAACTCCAGTTCAGTTTTAATGAAACAACGAAGAAGTTTAGACTGCAGTTCACACACACACACATATATATATATATATATAAATTCACCATTGAATTCAAAGAAGAATAAAATTATAAGCTCTATTCCATCCAACAAATGACTAGATTACTCTATTCCAGGTTTAAGTAAATCATTCCTAAAAATCATTCATGGGTTTCAAACCAAATAAGGAGACATTGAATCATTTTACATTAGGCAAGAGTAAGGAAAATTCATTAAATCTAATGTTCCTAAAGGATTCACATCCCTAACACTATAATATGATAAGAGAAACAGTTCACACAACAGTTCCATATAAACATTATCACGATTTTTCAAAACCATTATGCATACAAAACTTAGGAAACAATTTACACATCCCGGTTGCCTTCATCAATCAAACCCATAATGGGTGATAAAACTGAATACCCATTACTGTCAAAATTCAAACAACAAGGATAGATTTCATTTCATTTACCCTTCTAGTAAAGAAAATACCCAAATCATATTTATCTCCGAAAGAAAACTTAACCCAGAAATCACATCAAACATATCAACATTTTCATTTTACAAAAACACCCAATATAAGAGCAGAGTTCTTTTAATGAAGATGCTTAACAAAGAGCAAAAATGTTTAAAGAGAAGATCTCAACATGCCTGTATTACTTCTGGTTAACTCATGGGAGGTCACGTTCGAGCTCCTCCCGTGTTCTTTCTTCTAACTTCTTATTCAGAAGCTCTCTCAACTACTCCTTTATCTACGTAGTTCCAAAATCATTCAAAGGTGGTCGAGCATCAATGGCCGAATCAAAATTTTGTAGGCTCGAATGAACCACAAAAGGAAATGCAGAGGAAAAAACTCAAAACCCGAATGAACAACAATGACCACAAAAATTCCTCTTTCACCCTTTCCAAGGTGAGATGGTCACCAAGACCGAGGCCATTAAATGTATTTCCCTCTCTTTCTCCATGCCATCACCAACCCAATTTGGCAAGTTTCTCTTTTTAAATATTTGCATGTAATTTCATTTTTAACTACATTGCTAATTAGATACCCCCAACTCCCATGTTCTCGATAAATTTGGTGATTAAAAACTACAAGGACTAAAATTAAGTCCTGCATTAAAGTTTACACCTTCCTCCTTAAATCTTCCCATTAGCACGTATCCTTAGGTCCCCTTCTTAGGGCTATAATTAGCTTAGGTCACATTGTCAATAGTTAGGTTTCCATCTAGGTTGCAAATCATTAGGATTTGCAATAATTTACTTCTCTTTTTAATTTAAAATCCACATAGGATAGTTATTAGGTTATAGGCTAAAACGTAGTTATAGGCTAAAATATAGCCCGTAGTATTTTTAATTAATAGGTTCTTTAGTAATTTTTTCCAACTTACGTTCATAACCAGCATAATGTAGGATGTTCCATCCCATGCTTGACATATACCTTGCTAACTTTATATCGAACCCCCTTCTTATCCTACGCTTTCCAGCGTCACACTCGTATGTGTTTCGGTAATCGAATCTTTCCATTGGCAGCATAGTGTCTAGTATTTATACTTGTAACCAGGTTCTGAAAAATTTATAACAACCTCCAGTCTAGTTCCAGACTTCGTTCTAATTAGAAAGTAAATTGACAAAGCAATCACAAAGAAGGCCGCAACATACCTTGGATCAATGGAATTGATTCAAGGTGTGTTGTCAACAACAATATGAGCTCATCAAACACAAAAGCAAGTTTAAAGTTTCACACTTTGCAAAACAAAAGTTATAATGACCTCCTTCCCAAGTAAACAAGTTACAGTAAGCAAGGGTTCAGATCAGTAAAACATTCTTTTTAAGATTAAAATATATATCTTAACATAATTATCCTCATTTCCACAGTTACAACATCTCGAAAAGAGGTTATCATAGTAGCTTCCAAAAATAAAGATGTTATAGTTTGTGTGTGTGTTCGTGTGCGTGTGCGTGTGTGTGTGTGTGTGTGTGTGTGTGTGCATGTGCATGTGTGTTTGTGCATGTGCGTGTGCCTGTGTGCATGTGTGTGTGCATTTGTGCATGTGTGTGTGCATTTGTGCATGTGTGTGTGCATTTGTGTATATGTGTGTGCGTGTGTGTGTGTGTGTGCATGTGCATGTGCTTATGTGAGTGTGTGCGTGTGTATGTATGTGTGAGCATGTGCATGTGTGTATGTGTGTGTGTGTGTGTGTGCCTGTGCATGTGCGTGTGCGTGTGCATGTGCATGTGCGTGTGCGTGTGCATGTGCGTGTGCATGTGCGTGTGAATGTGTGTGTGTGTCTGTCCATGTGCATGTGTGTGCGTGTGCGAGTGGGTTTGTGTGTGCGTGTCCATCTATGTGTGTGTGTTCATGTGCATGTGCATGCGAGTGTTTACGTGTGTTGTTTGTGTGTGTGTGCATGTGCGTGTGTGTGTGTGTGTGTGTGTGGTTGTGCGTGTGTGGGGGGGGGGTGTGTGTGTCTGCACACATAAGCATGTGTGCATGTGTGTGTGTGTGCATGTGCGTGCGTGTGTGTGTGTGTGAGTGTGTGCGTATGTATGTGTGAGTGTGTTTGCATGTGCATGTGTGTGTGTGTGTGCGTGTGTGTGTGTGTGTGTGCATGTGCGTGTCCGTGTCTATGTGCGTGTGGGTGTGCATGTGCCTGTGCGTGTGCATGTTCATGTGTGTGTGCATGTGCATGTGCATGTGCATGTGCATGTGTTTGCGCGTGTGCTTGAAAGTGTGTGTGTGTGTACGTCTATGTGTGTGTGCGTGTGTGTGTGTGTGCATGTGCATGTGTGTGTGCGTGTGTGTGTGTGTGCTTGTGTTTGTCTGTGTGTGTGTGTCTTTGTGTGTGTCTTTGTGTGCTTGTGGGTCTATGTGTGCGTGTGCATGTGCCTCTGTGTGTGCGTGCGTGTGTGTGTGTGTGTGCATGTGCATGTGTGTGTGTGTATGTGCATGTGCGTGTGCGTGTGGGTGTGCATGTGCGTGTGCATGTGTGTGTGTGAGTGTGTTTGAGTGTGCATGTGTGTGTGCTTATAGTTGAGCATCCACGTGCACGTGTCTGTACGTATGTGGGTTTATGTGTGTGTGTGTGTGTGTGTGTGTGTGTGTGCTCATGTGTGTGCTTGTGCCTGTGCGTGTGCATGTGCCTCTGTGTGTGCATGTGCATGTGCCTTTGTGTGTGTGTGTGTGTGCTTGTGCACTTGCATGTGCCTATGTATGTGCCTATATGTGTGTGTGTGTATGCATGTGCCTGTGCGTGTGCATGTGTGCATGCGCGTGGGTGTGAATGACCGTGTGTGAATGTCTGTCTGTGTGCGCGGATGCGTGCTTGTGATGGAGTGTGTCTACCTGTGTGTAAGCGTGTGCGTGTGCATGTGTGTTTGCGTGTGCGTGTGCATATGCATGTG
>CM034149.1:489593667-489613667 GCA_019776745.2 Taxus chinensis | reverse complement strand
TCATGCATGCAATAGACTCCTAACTCAGATTCTTCTATTTCTTGATAAGGATCAAAAGCATGCACCTTGCTTGCCCATTCATCAAGAGTCAAATCTGGGATGCTCCCTACCTTGGTGTTAGCTTCATCAGTGCTTGGATAATCCTCTTGATCAAACGTTGAACAATTTGTATTGATCTGGCTTGGAGTGTAAGGCTAAATGTGGAAGTTTGCAATATGTTCAAACCTTATTGTAGCTTTGGTTCCATACCTCATTCTGAATAACATGTGTGACCAATTAGCAAAAAAATATCCTCCAATATTGGTTGTCAAATATTTTGACAAACATAGGGCAAAGAGTGGTGGAAGGTATATAACTGATACATCTTGTAACACAACAACATTTAGACATGCATGCAAGGTAAGAATCAAGTTTCTAATCACCCCAAATGTTGTTACTACTGTCCCATCCAACTACACTACCCCTTTGGATATGGTTTCATATTGAAGTCCTAGCTGATCAGCTATTTGCTTGGGCATCACTGAGCTACTTGCCTCGGAATCAATCATGCAATTGTGCACCAATTGGTTTTCAATGATTAATGAGACATAAAAAGGAGGGGGCTTCAACATTTTACCTTGCTTTCCTCCATGATTCCCTTCAGGCCGGGTAGCATTTGTGAGCACCTTCTCTTGCATTTGGACTTGCTGATTCGAATTTGGCCAGTCCTTCATGGTAGCTTGTAGCAAATCTCTCTGTCCTGGGATAGATAGGGATTCCCACATTAATATATTTACATTTGTATTCTTCATCTGATCAATGATACTAAATGGTGATGAAGGATCTCTTTGTTGTCCCTTGGTTTGCATATTCATCCCTTGCATGTGGGTAGCAACAACTGGTATTTGAGTTGGTCTAGGAGCTGTTCTTGGCTGCCCTTGTGCATTTACAACTGGATTTTGTTTGCCAACCATTTGTGGAGCCATAAAAGGTTGTGGATTGGTTAGAGCTAATGGATGTTCTTCACCCAAATTCTTTTTTTTTGACCTTGTGTCGGTTGCAACGCCTTGAGAGACTATTTGATTTATGCCAAAAGAATCCTCTGTCTGCCAGTTCACACGTGTGGTGTCATTTGGAGCTAATTGTTGCTGGAATGTTTCTTATTGTTGGTTGTTTCCTTGACTGCCCTCACCCTCCACACCAGTAGTTGTCACCATTAATGCTTGATTCAAGACACCGTTGAAGCACATAGATTGGTTGTGAGGTTCATTGCATGGAAAACACCAATCATACTCTTGACCAAAGTTGTTTTGTGTTGGCACCAATTCCTTAGAGGCAGATATAGCATTTGGATTATAGGGCTGAAATGGTCTGTTGGTAGGAGGCCTTGCTTGATTTAGATTTGCAACTGGATTGGGTGGTCTATGAGGTTGATATGGCTACCTGTTAGGCTAAGCTTGAGGCTGAAAGGAAGGTCTAAAACTTTGGGCTTGTTGCCTCTTAAGAGTAACCAGCTCATTACCTAAATTTTGCAATTGCTTCATGACTTCTTGAAGCTCATTTGGGGCACTTGGAGATGAAGTAGAAGCTTCATTTGAACTCTGATTCCTAGCAGTGGGAGAAGGAGCAAAATTAGGTGCTTGATTAGTGTTTGGGCTCTCTAAACTTAGAAACAATGTCATAGGAGGTCTAGGGGCTAGTTTGCCAGCTTGGATGAAACAATTTTCAGCCCTAATGGTAATGTTATAAGCCATAGGGATAGTTATGCCTCCCATGGACTGAATCAACATAGAAATATCAGAATTTAGAGCTTTGAGATAGTAAAGAAAAGCACCTTCTGCTGTTGGCCTGACTGCCACTGGAATTCTCTCCCAAGTCCTTTGAAATCTGAAATTAAAATCAGTCAGCTGCTCATTGGGAGCTCTTTTGATAGTTGTCAGCTGCTCCAAAAGGGACAAGTTGTCTCCCTTTTCCCCAAACTGCTCATGGAGGGCTATACATAGCTGATTCTAATTTTGAATAGAACCTGAGGCAAGACTCCTGAACCATTGCAAAGATTTCCCTTTGAATGAAGATGCCAGCAGTTTGACAGCAACTTTCATCTCATTGATCTCATGGATTGCACAAATGTTAGCAATATCATGAATTTTGGTTCAGTTTGGGGGGAGAAAATAAAAAAACTCTTCTGGTATGCGCCCATGGACAGAACTGACGTTTCAACAACTAATTTTAATGCAAAATGGGAAGCATTCTTCTCCAGCATGGTCAAAAATGTCAGGGCATGGGTTTGTAAGGACCTACATGCTGTTTTTAATGCATTTTGGTCAATGGGGAATGGCTCCCACGTTTTTTCATGTTTTCTCTCTCCTGGGCTCGACCCATGCACTGTAAAAGCCAGATTTGGCTCATTTTTCAAGTGGAACAATTTTTTGCACAACAAGCTTCTTTTTTCACCTTCAGTAAGTGATTTTTTGCAAGGATCAAACCTTTTCAGGTATTGTAACAGTTTTCTACCTCTTTGGTGTTGGATTGCACAAATGTTAGCAATATCCTTAACATGATCACCAGGTGAGGTCTGATTTTCTCCAGTGAAGTATGGAATGTTCTTCAATGCTGCAACTGGGATTAGATTTTGTGCATTGAGAGCAAGTGGACTGCTGCCAGTGAAATTGACATAGGGGTTGTTTTGTGCCATTCTAATTGGTCTTAGAACCCTTCTTGACTAAATGAAAGGCCTACCAGGTGGAGGAGTTGAGAGAGTTCTATTTGGTGGAGATGGAGACCTTTGGATTCTCCTCCCACTTTGCCTTATTCTTGGAGATAACTATAGATATTCAAACATCACCTCTTCCTCTCAAGCTCTTGACCTTGTGTTGATTCTTCTCATGAGTTTTTAGGTATGCACTGCCAAAACCAGCTGATTCTTCCCCTTGGAGTCGTCATATGTGCAATTTATAGCTCTTTTAAGCAAGAAAATTGCAGCAGATGCACATCAACTTTTTTGCAATGAAAATGAGACCTCTAAGGTCCCAACGGGCGTGCCAAAACTGTTGTGTAAATCAGTAGCACCCCTGGATGCAAATCAGGTTTCTAAGTTGATGTTTCAGGTATCCAGTGTGATTACACAACATTGAAACCTCTCTCCAAGTGTGGGACTTGTAAAATGAGAGAGGAATCTCCAGATTAGAGGTTGGTTCCTCAAAATCCTCTGATCAGATCTGTTATTTGCACAATTGCAGAGGTTTGAATCATAATCCAACTCTAAATTCCAAGGAGACAGAGATAGAAAGTGTAAAAATTGAAACCAAACTAATAGGTGATACACCAAAGGAGTGGTGAACACTTCTTATTCATGAAAATTGACACAATTTCATAAAATGCAACATGAAACATCATACACAGGCTGATAAGATGTAATTAGAGGTCTAAAATAAAGCAAGACAATACAAACAAAGGACTGAAAATTGATCACAGAGTCTGCACTGTCATTTTTTACTGTCAAAATCCTTGCATTTGCAACATCAAAGAGGCATAAACCTGTTACAATCATGAAGAAGGTCTGATACTTGCAAAAATCACTTGTTGAAGGTGAAAGAAGAAGCTTGTTATCCAAAAAAAATGTTCAACCCTTTGAAAAATGAGCCAAATGTAGCTTTTACAGTGTAAGGGACGAGCCCAGGAGAGAGAAAATGTGTAAAAAACGTGGAAGCCATTCCCCATTGAATGAAGATGAATTAAAACAGCATTGGCATCCTTACATACCCATGCCCTGACATTTTTGGCCATGCTAAAGAAGAATGCGACCCATTTTGCATTAAAACTGGTTGTTGAAACGTCATTTCTGGCCATTACCATGTGCCAGAAGCATTTTTTGATTTTCTCTCTCTGAATTCCACCAAAATTCAAAATTGACCCCAGAATCTTGTAGATAATTTCACCAGCAACGTAAAAAACTAAGCTCTGGATCGAAAGATATGGCGATTTGAAGTTTTAGGGAAAAACAGGGCCAAATCGGGTCGCTTTGATATTTTTTTCTTGGACACGTGGCGAGTTCTGATTGGCTGTGGGCCTTCTAGGGGAAAATTTCCCACAAAAACTCCGTTGAGCCATAACTTGAAAAATATGAGGAGTTAGGAGGAAAACTTTACCTTTCTGGAAAGCTGAGAGAGAGAGCTCTATCCAATGGTTCCATTTTTAGAAAGATTTGAGTGCCTAAAAATAAAAAATGGAGATTGAGGCACAAGAGACGTAAGAACACAAGGAGTTAGCCACAAAAATGAGCAGGGGCACATTTTGGATAACAACAACATTATCAAGAATTTAACATTTATCATTTAAATTCAACTGCAACTATATCATCATCCAATAGATCTCTATACTATAGCTATTCATAATATCAATGTCACATGTCTACAATCAAAAGTAATAACCTGTCCATGTCAACCAGAATGTCATCATCCACATAATAATACTGATGTCTCAATGATCATTAAGCAAAATATCTAAATCCATATCAATATTAATCCAAGATCTAACATCTAACCATCATACTAATCAAAACATAATAATATCTAAAATGTGACCAATAGTGTCAGGATCATTATCTGAATAGTGTCCAAGGAAAGTGGGCACTACAGTGTGTTCATTTGGGTGTGCGTGTGCATGTGCTTGTAAGTGTGCATGCTCGTGTGCATTTGTGTGTGCATGTGGGTATGTGTGTGCGTATGTGTGTGCCTTTGTGTGTGTGTGTGTGTGCACATGTGAGTGTCTATGTGTGTGTGTGTGTGCATGTGAGTGTGTGTGTGTGTGTGCATGTGCATGTGTGTGTGGTTGTAAGTGTGCGTGCGTGTGTGTGTGTGTGTGTTGTGTGTGGGTCTATGTGTCTATGTGCGTGTGCCTCTATGTGTGCGTACGTGTGTGTGTGAGCATGTGCATGTGCATGTGCCTCTATGTGTGCATGTGCATGTGCCTGTGTGTGTGTGTGCGCGCGCATGTGTATGTGCGTGTGCATGTGCCATTGTGTGTGTGTGTATGCATGTGCATGTGCCTATACGTGTGCATGTGCACATGCTCGTGGGTGTGAATGAGTGTGTGTGAATGTTTTTACGTGTGTATGTGTGAGTGTATGTGTGTGTGTGTGCATGTTTGTGTTTGTGTTCGTGTGCGTGTGTGTGTGACTGTGCGCGTACGTGTGTATGTGTGAGTGTGTGTGTGTGTGTGCATGTTTGTGTTCGTGTTTGTGTGCGTGTGTGTGTGACTGTGCGCGTACGTGTGCATGTGCCTGTGTGTGTGTGCATGTGTGTGTGCGTGTGCGTGTGCATGTGCATGTACGTGTGCATGTGCTTGAAAGTGTGTGCGTGTTTGTGTGCATGTGTGTGTGAGTGTGTGTGTTTGTCTATGCGTGTGTGTGAGTGTGTGTGTGTGTGTGTGTTTCTGTGTGTGTGTGTGTGTGTGTGTGTGTGTTTGTGTGTTCCTATGCGTGTTCGTGTGTGCATGTGTGTGAGTGTCTGCGTGTGTGTGTGTGTGCGTGCGTGTGCGTGTGTGTGTGTGCGTGCGTGTGCTTGTGTGTTTGCTTATGTGAGTGTGTGTGCGTGCGTGTGTGTGTGTGTGTGCATGTGCATGTGCATGCGTGTGTGCGCATGTTTGTGTGTGTGTGTATGTTCATGTGCGTGTGTGTGTGCATGTGTGTGTGTGTGCGTTTGCAGTGCATGTGCATGTGCGTCTGTGTGTGTGTGTTCAAATGCATGTGCATGTAAGCGTCTGCGTGTGCCTGTTTGTGTGTGCGATCGTGTGCGTGTGTGTGCATGTGTGGGTGTGTATGTCTGCATGCATAAACATATATGCATGTGTGTGTGCTTGTGCATGTGTATGTGTGATCATTTTGCTCTGTGAGCGTGTGGGTGTGCGTGTGCATGTGCGTATGCGTGTGCATGTGCGTGTGCGTGTGCGTGTGCATGTGTGTGTGTGTGCATGTGCATCCACGTGTGTGTGTTCATATGCATGTGCATGTGAGAGTCTGCATGTGCGTGTATTTGTTTGTGTTCATGTGCCTATGCATGCGTGTGTGTGTGTGTGTGTGTCTGCACGCATAAGCATGTATGCATGTGTGTGTGCGTGTGCGTGTATATGTGTGAGCGTTTTCCTTTGTGAGCATGTGTGTGTGAGTGTGTGCGTGTGTATGTGCATGTGCATGTGTGTGTGTGTGTGTGTGTGCGCATGTGTGTGTGTGTGTGCGTATGGATTTGCGTGTGTGTGTGCCTGTGCCAATGTGAGTGTGTGTGTGTGTGTGTGTGTGCGTGCGTGTGCATGTGAGTGTGCGTGTGCGTGTGATTGTAAGTGTTTGTACGCGTGTGCATCTATCTGTGTGTGTAGGTCTGTGTGTGCCTCTATGTGTGTGTGTGTGTGTGCATGCGCGCACACGCATTTGTGTGCATGTGAATGTGTGTGTGTGTGTGTGCATGGGTGTGTGCGTGTGAGTGTTCTTTTAAGTGTGCGTGCACGTTGGCTTCTATGTGTGCGTGTGGGTTTGTGTGTGCGTGTGCCTCTATGTGTGTGTGTGTGTGTGTGCATGTGCATGTGTGTGTGTTCGTGTGGGTGTGTATGTGCGTGTGCGTGTGCATGTCCATGTGCTTTTAAGTGTGCGTGCTTGTGTGCGTGTAGGTATGTGTGTGTGTATGTGTGTGCCTTTGTGTGTGTGTGTGCGCATGTGTGTGTCTGTGTGTGCATATGTGTGCATGTGAGTGTGTGTGTGCATGTGCGTCTTTGTGTTCTTGTAAGTGTGTGTGCCTGTGTGCATGTGTGTGTGTGTGGGTCTATGTGTGTGTGTGCATGTGCCTTTGTGTGTGCGTGTGTGTGTGTGTGTGAGCGTGTGCATGTGCCTTTATGTGCTCATGTGCATGTGCCTGTGTGTGTGTGTGTGTGTGTGCATGTGCCTATGCGTGTGCATGTGCGCATGCACGTGGGTGTGAATGAGTGTGTGTGAATGCATGTGCGTGTGTATGTGTGAGTGCGTGTGCGTGTGCGTGTGCATATGCCTGTGCGAGTGTGTGTGTGTGTGTGTGTGTGTGCGCTTGTAAGTGTGTGTGTGTGCGTGTGTGTCTATGTGTGTGTGTGGTCTATGTGTGCATGTGTGTGTGCCTCCATGTGTGTGTGCGTGTGTGTGTATATGTGTGTTGTTTTGTGTGTGCGCGTGTGCGTCTATGTGTTGTTGCAAATCAGCAGCACCCTTGGATGCAAATCAGGTTTCTAAATTGATATTTTAGGCATCCAGTGTGATTGCACAACATTGAAACCTCTCTCCAAGTGTGGGACTTGTAAAAGTGAGACAGGAATCTCTAGATTAGAGGCTGGTTCCTCAAACTCCTCTGATTAGATCTATTATTTGCACAACTGCAGAGGTTCAGATTCTAATTTTATCCTAGATTGCAAGGAGACAGGGATAAGAGATGCAAAAATTGAAACTAAACTAATAAGGGTGATACACCAAAGGAGTGGTGAACATTTTTTCTCATGCAAATTGACACAAATCAGAAATTACAACATAAAACATCATGCACAGGTTGATAAGATGTAATCAAAGGTTTGAAATGAAACAAACAACACATACAAAGGACTGAAAGCATTCACAGAGCTTATATTGCGATTTTCAACATAAAAATCCTTGCATTCCAACACCAAAGAGGCAGAAAATTGTTACAATACCTGAAAAGGTTTGATCCTTGCAAAAAATCACTTACTGAAGGTGAAAAAAGAAGCTTGTTGTGCAAAAAAGTGTTCCACTTGAAAAATGACCCAAATCTGGCTTTTACAGTGCATGGGTCGAGCCCAGGAGAGAGAAAACATGAAAAAACATGGGAGCCATTCCCCATTGACCAAAATGCATTAAAAACAGCATGTAGGTCCTTACAAACCCATGCCTTGACATTTTTGACCATGTTGGAGAAGAATGCTTCCCATTTTGCATTAAAATTAGTTGTTGAAACGTCAGTTCTGTCCATGGGCGCGTACCAGAAGAGTTTTTTTATTTTCTCCCTCCAAACTGAACCAAAATTCAAAATTGACCATGGAATCTTATAGAGAATTTCACTAGCTTTCCATTGATATAAAGAACGCAAAAATTTGAGCTTTGGATCGAAAGTTATGGCGATTTGAAGTTTTAGGGCAAAAATAGGCCAAAATCGGATCGCTTTGATATTTTTGACCTGGACACGTGGCAAGTTCTGATTGGCTACGGACCTTGCAAGGGAAAATTTCCCACAAAAACTCCGCCGAGCCATAACTTGAAAAATACGTGGAGTTAGGAGGAAAACTTTACCTTTCTAGAAAGCTGAGAAAGATCTCTATCCAATGGTGTCATTTCCAGAAGGTTTTGACTGCCTAAAAATAAAAATTTATGACTGAGGCACAATAGAAGGAAAGAATGAAAGGGAGTTAGCCACAAAATGAGTAGGGGGCACATTTGGATAACAATTTTGGCGACTCAGAGGGGTCATCTGCTTGCTGGCTGAATGATTAGTAGCCTGAAGCAATCTATTGGGCATGGAGTCATGAGTAGTAGCCTGAAAACTGATCTGAACTTTGAAAACTTCCTATTGTTGCAAATCAGCAGCACCCCTGGATGCAAATCAAGGTTCTAAATGATGTTTAGAGCATCCAGTGTGATTGCACAACATGGAAACCTCTCTCCAAGTGTGGGACTTGTGAAAATGAGAGAGGAATCTCCAGAATAGAGGCTGGTTCCTCAAACTCCTCTGATTTAGATCTATATTTTGCACAACTACAAAGGTTCTAATCCTAATTCTACCCTAGATTGCAAGGAGATAGGGATAAAAATGTAAAAATGAAACTAAACTAAAGATGGTGATGAACCAAAAGGAGTGGTGAAACATTTTTTGCCATGTAAATAGACACAGATTCATGAAATGCAACAAGGGAAAACATACACAAGCTGATAGATGTAATTAGAGGTCTTAAAATGAAGTAAAACAATACAAACAGAGGACTGAAAGCATTCACAGAGTTTGCACTGTCAATTCCATGTAAAAATCTCTTGCATTCCACCATCAAAGAGGTATAAACCTATTACAAACTGTGAAAAAGGTCTGATTCTTACAACTATCACTTGCTGGAGGTGAAAGAAGAAGTTTTCAATGCCAAAAAGTGTTCAACCATGAAGAAATGAGCCAAATATGGCTTTTACAGTGCATGGGTCGAGCCCAGGAGAGAGAAAACATAAAAAAACGTGGGAGCCATTCCCCATTGACCAAAATGCATTAAAAACAGCATGGAGGTCCTTACAAACCCATGCCCTAACATTTTTGACCATGTTGGAGAAGAATGCGACCCATTTTGCATTAAAATTGGTTGTTGAAACGTCAGTTCTGTCCATGGGTGCGTACCAGAAGTGATTTTTGATTTTCACCCTCCAAACTAAACCAAAATTCAAAATTGACCATGGAATCTTGTAGAGCATTTCACCAGCTTTCCATTGATATAAAGAACGTGAAAATCTGAACTCTGGATCGAAAGTTATGGCGATTTGAAGTTTTAGGGCAAAAATAGGCCAAAATCGAATCGCTTTGATATTTTTGACCTGGACACGTGGCGAGTTCTGATTGGCTGCGGACCTTGCAAGGGAAAATTTCCCACAAAAACTCTCCGAGCCATAACTTGAAAAATATGTGGAGTTAGGAGGAAATCTTTACCTTTCTAGAAAGCTGAGAAAGAGCTCTATCCAATGGTGTCATTTCCAGAAGGTTTTGAGTGCCTAAAAAGTAAAAATTTATGACTGAGGCACAATAGAAGGAAAGAATGAAAGGGTGTTAGCCACAAAATGAGCAGGGGGCACATTTGGATAACACTTCCCTCTGAGCCGCTTGAATCCCACTGGACATGGAGTTGTTCCCACCAAAATGCCATCAAAACGAACTGTGTAAGAGTGAAACCAGCAGCACCAAAACTATGTACAAACTGAAAATCATACATGCTCCAAATGGAACATGCAGAGTGTGCACAAGCACTTCTTCTACTGAAAGAAAACCTACCTACTCTACTCTAACTGGAAGCAAAGGTGAGCTAAACGAACCCTGTAACTGGTTGTGCAAAATAGCTTCCTTTCTTCAAAATTGATAGCCATGCAAATGATTTGGAGTTGAGTATGGCTGATTGGATGAGTGGAAAATCAACAAGAAGCTGGTCTTCTACCCAAATTAGCAAGGTGTCAACTAAAAAAAAATCCAATACCTCTTTTAGTTTCTCTGCATTTGGATTGGAGAGGTATGACAGCTGATCCTTGGAACTTTACAGCTCATCCTCATACTTAAAAGCAAGCATGACTGGTTGTGGCTTCTCCTTTGGCTCCAATGAAGCCAAATACCTGATTGGGCAAGGTCTGATCCGTTGAGTATGCCCATAATTCTGATTTTCAATTCCAAGAATGGAGTTCTCTTGTAGACCTTGAATGGATGGTGTGGAAGCAATGGTAGAACCCTTCTACCCTTTCTCTTCCTCCAATGAAGGATGTGAAAGATTAAAATCTTCCAATCTTGGTTCTAAAGAGCTTCTATAAGATGCAGGCTGCTACAAATGAATGCTCTCCTCCATGACAGTAGGCTCTTGTGTTTGGAAGATGGATGATGAAAGAGAGAATGGTGGAAACTCAACCGGTTCTTCTTCATCAAAACAGTCCTCCAAATCAGATAGGCAAACTGCCTCATTGCTGTCCTGCTGCAAATGTTCAACCTCTCCCATGGCATTCTCTTGATCTGCAACTTGATCACCATGGTTTCTTTCATCCTCCAGCATTGAGTTTGAGGGATCAAATTCTTCTTTAGTACTAGAACTTGAGAGAGATGAAGTAGAGAGAAGAACTGAAGGTTCTTCTATAACTTGCTTTGTGATCAAAGCCTTTGGATCTGTACTTTTCTCCCCACAGCTAGAATGTGCTCCTCTTCTTTTGGATTTGGAGCAGCTTCTCCTTCCTCTTGCTGTCCCTCATGACTGATTTTTACAATTTGAATTAGATCAGCATTTCCTTCAAATAGGGTGCCAACATGGACACTATATTCTAAACAAATTGATTGCTGATCTGCAACTCCTTTTTGCTCTTCTTCTGCTGCAACAAAATCAGTCCTGACCACCATTTGTTCTTTAACTCCAACCTCTTCTGAAGGTTTCATCAGCAAATGGATCTTCTTCATCCCAAATTTAAGAGCCCAACTCTTCAAAATTTGAATTTCTTCATCCTTGTTTGGCTTCTCTTTTTGCTGTCCTTCATGACTGATTTTTGCAATTTTTTGTGGTGGTGTAGGAGGTAAAACCTCTTGTTTCTTTGGAGGAGAGGGTGTTTCATTTAGCTCTTGTGGAGGGGACGACTGTTTGGAAGGGAAAAAGACAGAAGAATTGAGATGAGGTGGAAGACTAGGGGGTGGAGAAATGGATTTAACACTTGGGACAGCAGATGGAGAGTTTAAAACTTGACACTACTGAGATAAAACAAATTGGGAAAGAGGAAAAGAAAAGGCATGAGATGGTTTGCTTACCCATTGACAAGGTTGCTGAATACTCCTCTCATACACCTCTATTCCTTCAATCCACTTTGCAAGCAATGGCAGCATTGCAATCATGAAGTCAAGCTTCTTTTGAGGGCTGTAATGCCTTGGGAAAGGTCCCACCCATGGATAGGGTGTTCCACAACCGATTCCAAATGCTTTTATTTGTGCTTGAGCCCTATATTGCACCATGTTTACCTCCATCTTTTGGATTTTCTCCAACAAACCAACATCTTGCATCTGATTGTATTCATTATATGCACACCCTTGCTCTTGGAAAGCTCCATAGCCAAACTGATTTTGGCATTGCTGCTCATATGAGTATGTATGCTGATTTTGAATTTGTTCAAAATGTTGATTTGGAGGATTTAAAAAACATGTTGGAGGTGGGAAACATTGCTGCTGTTGTAAATGTGAGTTCCATGATGGAAATGAAGTCATGATTGCACAACTTCATGGAATGGAAAAGAATAAAAGAGATGGAAAGAATAATGGATGAAAATGGATGAAAAACATGTGTGCAACTTCAGAAATGGGTTGCTAATTAGATGGAGTCGCTAGATGTGTTTGCAAGTGCCTCCAAAGGATGAAATCTTCACAGGAACACACCAACCTACAAAAGATGAAGTGGAAGACCTCTAAGGTCCCACCGAGCATGCCAAAACTGTTGTTGCAAATCAGCAGCACCCCTAGATGCAAATCAGGTTTCTAAATTGATGTTTTAGGCATCCAGTGTGATTACACAACATTGAAACCTCTCTCCAAGTGTGGTACTTGTAAAAATGAGAGAGGAATCTCCATATTAGAGGCTGGTTCCTCAAACTCCTCTAATTAGATCTATTATTTGCACAATTGCAGAGGTTCAGATCCTAATTTTATCCTAGATTACAAGGAGACAAGGATAAGAGATGCAAAAATTGAAACTAAACTAATAAGGGTGATACACCAAAGGAGTGGTGAACATTTTTGCTCATGCAAATAGACACAAATTAGAAATTACAACATAAAACATCATGCACAGGTTGATAAGCTGTAATTAAAGGTTTGAAATGAAACAAACAACACATACAAAGGACTGAAAGCATTCACAAATCCTGTATTGTGATTTTCAACATCAAAATCCTTGCATTCCAACACCAAAGAGGTAGAAAACTGTTACAATCCCTGAAAAGGTTTGATCCTTGCAAAAAATCACTTACTGAAGGTGAAAACAGAAGCTTGTTGTGCAAAAAAGTGTTCCACTTGAAAAATGAGACAAATTTGGCTTTTACAGTGCATGGGTTGAGCCCAAGAGAGAGAAAACATGAAAAAATGTGAGAGCCATTCCCCATTGACCAAAATGCATTAAAAATAGCATGTAGGTCCTTACAAACCCATGCCTTGACATTTTTGACCATGCTGGAGAAGAATGCAACCCATTTTGCATTAAAATTGGTTGTTGAAACATCAGTTCTATCCATGGGCGTGTACCAGAAGTGTTTTTTGATTTTCTCCCTCCAAACTGAACCAAAATTCAAAATTGACCATGGAATCTTCTAGAGAATTTCACTAGCTTTCCATTGATATAAAGAACGCAAAAATTCGAGCTTTGGATCGAAAGTTATGGCGATTTGAAGTTTTAGGGCAAAAATAGGCCAAAATCGGATCGCTTTGATATTTTTGACTTGGACACGTGGCGAGTTCTGATTGGCTGTGGACCTTGTAAGGGAAAATTTCACACAAAAACTCCGCCAAGCCATAACTTGAAAAATACGTGCAGTTAGGAGGAAAAATTTACCTTTCTGGAAAGTTGAGAAAGAGTTCTATCCAATGGTGTCATTTCTAGAAGGTTTTGAGTGCCTAAAATTAAAAATTTATGACTGAGGCACAATAGAAGGAAAGAGTGAAAGGGAGTTAGCCACAAAATGAGCAGGGGGCACATTTGCATAACACTATGTGTGCGTGTGAGTCTTTGTGTGCGTGTTTGTGTGCCTCTTTGTGTGCATGTGTGTGTGTGTGCGCGCGCATGTGCATGTGTGTGTGCATGTGCATGTGTGTGTGCATGTGCTTGTGGGTGTGCGTGTCTGTGTGCATGTGTGTGTGCATGTCCGTGTGCTTGTAAGTGTGCATGCGTGTGTGAATCTGTGTGTGTGTGTGGTTCTATGTGTGCGTATGTGTGTGGCTCGGTGTGTGCATGTGTGTGTGCAAGTGTGTGTGTGTGTGTGTGTGTGTGTGTGTGTGTGTGTGTGTGTGTGTGTGTGTGTGTGTGTGTGCGTGTGCATGTGCGTGTGTGCATTGTGTGCATGTGCATGTGTGTGTGTGTGTGTGTGTGTGTGTGTGTGTGTGTGCGTGCGTGTGGGTGTGCTAGTGTGCGTTTACGTGTGTGTGTGCGCGTGCGTGTGCCTGTGCTTGTAAGTATGTGTGTGCGTGTGCGTGTGCGTGTGTGCATGTGCGTGTGCTTGTAAGTTTGTGTGCACGTGTACGTCTATGTGCGTGTGTCGACTGTGTGTGCATGTGCGTGTGCCTCCATGTGTGCATGCATGTGTGTGTGCGTGTGTATGTGTGTGGACGCATGTGTGTGTGCGTTTGTGTGCTTGTGTGTGTGCGTGTGCATGTGTGTGTGCACGTGTGCATCTATGTGTGCATTTGAGTCTGTGTGTGCGTGTGTGCATGTGTGCGTGTGTTGTGTGTGTGGGTGTGCATGTGCATGTGTGTGTGCGTGTGCGTGTGGGTGTGTGTGTGGGTGTGGGTGTGCATGTGTGTGCGTGTGCATGTGCTTGTAAGTGTGCGTGCATGTGCTTCTGTTTGTGTGTAAGCGTGTGCCTCTGTGTGTGTGTGTGTGTGTGTGTGTGTGTGTGTGTGTGTGTGTGTGTGTGTGTGTGTGTGTGTGTGTGTGTGTGTGTGTGTTGGAGTGTGCATGTGTGTGCGCATGTGCATGTGCATGTGTGTGTGTGTGTGTTTGTGCATGTCCATGTGTGTGTGTGTGTGTGTGTGTGTGTGTGTGTGTGTGTGTGTGTGCGTGTGTGTGTGTGTGGGTGTGCTAGTGTGTGTGTGCATGTGCATGTCCTTGTAAGTATGCATGCGCGTGTGCGTGTGTGTGTGTGTGCATCTTTGTGTGTGTGTGTGTGAGTGTGTGCATGTGCCTATGCGTGTGCATGTGCCTCTGTGAGTTCATGTGCATGTGCTTGTGTGTGTGTGTGTGTGCATGTGCCTGTGTATGTTCCTTTGTGTGTGTGTGTGTGCTTGTGCATGTGCCTTTGCATGTGCACGAGGGTGTGAATGAGTGTGTGTGTGTGTGTGGACGCATGCTTGTGATAGAGTGTGTCTAGAGTGTGTGTGTGTGTGTGTGTGTGTGTGTGTGTCTCTGTGTGTGTGTGTATGTGTGCATGCGTATGTGTGTGTGCGCAACTGTCTGCAAGTGTGCATGAGTGTGTATGTGCACGTGTACGTCTATGTGTGTGCATGTGCGTTTGTGTGTGTGCGTGTGTGTGTGTGTGCGTATGTGTGTGTTTGCATGTGTGTGTGCATGTGTGTGTGTGTGCGTGTGCGTGTGTGTACGTGTAAGTGTGCGTGTGCGTGTGTGTGTACATGTGTGTGTAAGTGTGCATGTGTGCGTGTGTGTGCGTGTGCATGCATATGTTTCTGTGCGCATGTGTGTGCAAGTGTGCATGTCGGTGTGCGTGTGCATGTGCGTGTGCGTGTGTGTGTGTGTGCGCGCGTTTGCATGTACGTGTGTGTGTGCGTGTGTGTGTGCCTATGCGTGTGTGTGTGCATGTGCCTATGCCTATATGTGTGTGTGTGAGTGTGCGTGTGCGTGTGCTTGTGCGTCTGTGTGTGTGTGTGCATGTGCGTGTGTGCGTGTGTACGTGTGTGTGTATGTGCGCATGTGCATGTGCCTGTGTGTGTTTATGTGCCTCTTTGTGTGCATGTGCATGTGCCTCTGTGTGTGTGTGTGCATGTTCCTGTGAATGTTTCTCTCTGTGTGTGTTTCCGTGTGCATGTGCGCATGCGCATGGGTCTAAATGAGTGTGTGTGAATGCATGTGTATGTGTGTGTGTGTGTGCGCGTGCGCATGCATGTGTGTGTGCATTTGCGTGCATGTGTGGGTGTGTTTGTATGCACACATAAGTGTGTGTGCATGTGTGTTTGTGTGTGTGTGTGTGTGTGTGTGTGTGTGTGTGTGTGTGTGTGTGTGTGTGCGCGCGCTCGCGCGAGTGTATGTGTGAGTTCATATGCATGTGCATGTAAGCGTCTGCGTGTGCATGTTTGTGTGTGTGTTCGTGTGCGTGTGCATACGTGTGTGGGTGTGTGTGTCTGCACACATAAGCATGTATGCATGTGTGTGTGCATGTTCGTGTGTATGTGTGAGCATTTTCCTTTATGAGCGTGTGCGTGTGTATGTATGTGTGTGTGTGCGTGTGCGTGTTCTTGTGTGTGTGCATGTGCGTGTGCGTGTGTGTATGCGTGTGTGTGTGCATATGTGTGTTCGTTTGCATTTGCGTGTGTGTGTGTTCATATGCATGTGCATGTGAGAGTCTGCATCTGCATGTTTGTGTGTGTGTGTTCGTGTGCGTGTGCATGTGCATGTGCGTGCATGTGTGGGTGTGTGTGTCTGCACGCATAAGCATGTATCCATGTGTGTGTGGATGTGCGTGTGTGTGCGTGTATATGTGTGAGCATTTGCATTTGTGGGCATGTGTGTGTGAGCGTGTGCGTGTGTGTGTGTGTGCGTGTGTGTGTGTGCGTATCCGTTTGCATGTACGTGTGCATGTGTGTGTGCCTGTGCCAGTGTGAGTGTGTGTGTGTGTGTGTGTGTGTGCATGTGCATGTGAGTGTGCGTCTACGTGTGATTGTAAGTGTGCGTGTGCGTGTGTGTCTATGTGTGTGTGTGGGTCTGTGTGTGCATGTGTGTGTGCCTCTATGTGTGCGTGTGCGCGCACGTGTGTGTGTGTGTGTGTGTGTGTGTGTGTGTGTGTGTGTGTGTGTGTGTGTGTGTGTGTGCACGTGTGTGTGTGTGTGTGCATGTGAATGTGTGTGTGCATGGGTGTGTGCATGTGAGTGTGCTTGTAAGTGTGCGTGTGCATGTGCTTCTATGTGTGTGTGTGGGTCTGTTTGTGTGTGTGCCTCTATGTGTGTGTGTGCATGTGTATGTGTGTGTGTGTTCATGTGGGTATGCGTGTGCGTCTATGTGCGTGTGCGTGTGCGTGTGTGTGTGTGTGTGTGTCCATGTGGGTGTGCTAGTGTGGGTGTGTATGTGTGTGTGTGTGTTTGTGCATGTGTGCACACTTGTGTGTGTGTGCGTGCGTGTGCGTGATTGTGTTTGAGTGTGTGTGTGTGCATGTGTGTGTGTTTGTGTGTGTGCGTGTGTAAGTGTGTGTGTGTTCGTGTGTGGGTGTTTGTGTGCGTGTGTCTCTGTGTGTGTGCGTGTGTGTGCGTGTGTGCATGTGTGTGCGTGTGTGTGCACACATGTGTTTGTGTGTGTGCTTGTGTGCGTGTGTATGGATGTGTGTAACTACATGTGCACGCGTGTGTGTGGGTGTGTGGGTGTGTGCATGTGTGTGTGTGTGTGTGTGTGTGTGTGTGTGTGTGTTGATGTGGGTGTGGGTGTGGGGGTGTGTGTGTGTGTGTGTGTGTGTGTGTGTGTGTGTGTGTGTGTGTGTGTGTGTGTGTGTGTGTGTGTACGCGCGCGCGCGCGGGTGTGTGTGTGTGTGAGCGTGTGCGTCTGTGTGTGTGTGGGTCTGTCTGTGTCGATGTCTGTGTGGGTGTGTGTGTGTCTGTGTGTTTGTGTGTTCACACGTGTGTGTGTGTGTGTGTGTGTGTGCATCCGTGCATGTGCGTGCGTGTGTTTGAGTGCGTGCGTGTGTGTGTGTGTGTGCATGTGTGTGTGTGTGTGCACATGTGTGTGTGTGCGTGCGTGTGTGTGTGCGTGCGTGTGTGCGTGTGTGTGTTTGTGTGGGTGTGCGTGTGTGCGTGTGTCTGCGTGTGTGCTTGTGCGTGTGTGTGCGCGTGTGTGCACACGTGTGTTTTTGTGCGTGTGTGTGCGTGTACGTGTGCGTGTGCTTTTATGCGCGTGCGTGTGTGTGTGTGTGGTTGTGTGTGTGTGTGCATGTGTGTGTGGGTGTGTGTGGGTGTGTGGGTGTGTGTGTGTGTGTGGGTGTGTTTGTGTATGCGTGTATGCGTTTTTGTGTGTGTGTGTGTGTGTTGTGTGTGTGTTGGTGTGTGTGTGTGTTGGTGTGTGTGTGTGTTGGTGTGTGTGTGCGTACGTGTGTGTGCGTGTGTGCACGTGTGCGTGTGTGTGTGTGTGTGCGCGTGCATGCGTGTGTGTGCTTGCGTGTGTTTGAGTGTGTGTGTGTGTGTGCGTGCATGCGTACATGTGTGTGCGTGTGTGTGTGTGTGTGCGCGTGTGTGTGTGTGTGTGCGTGCGTGTGTGTGCACACATGTGTTTGTGTGCGTGTGTGTGCGTGTGTCTGTGTAAGTGCGTGTGCGCATGTGTGTGTGTGTATGGGTGTTTGGGTGTGTGCATGTGTGTGTGTGTGGGTGTGTGAATGCATGTGTATGTGTGTGCGTGCATGTGTGGGTGTGTTTGTATGCACACATAATTGTGTGTGCATGTGTGTGTGTGTGTGTATGTGTGTGCGCGCGTGAGTGTATGTGTGAGTTCATATGCATGTGCATGTAAGCGTCTGCGTGTGTATGTTTGTGTGTGTGTGCGTGTGCGCGTGCATGCGTGTGTGGGTGTGTATGTCTGCATGTGTGTGCATGTGTGTGTTTGTGTGTGCATGTGTGTGCGCGTGTGTGCACATGTGTGTTTGTGTGCGTGTGTGTTCATGCGTGTGCTTGCATGCGTGCGTGTACGTGCGTGCGTTCGTATGCGTGTGTGTGTGCGTGTGTGCTTGTGTCTATTGGTGTGTGTGTGTGTTGGTGTGTGTGTTTGTGCGTGTGCGTTTGCGTGGGTGTGCATGTGTCTGTGAGAGTCTGCATGTGCATGTTTGTGTGTGTGTGTTCGTGTGCGTGTGCATGTGCATGTGCGTGCATGTGTGGGTGTGTGTGTCTGCACGCATAAGCATGTATGCATGTGTGTGTGGATGTGTGTGTGTGTGCGTGTATATGTGTGAGCATTTGCATTTGTGAGCATGTGTGTGTGAGCGTGTGCGTGTGTGTGTGGGTGCGTATCCGTTTGCATGTACGTGTGCATGTGTGTGTGCCTGTGCCAGTGTGAGTGTGTGTGTGTGTGTGCGCATGTGCATGTGAGTGTGCGTCTACGTGTGATTGTAAGTGTGCGTGTGCGTGTGTGTCTATGTGTGTGTGTGGGTTTGTGTGTGCATGTGTGTGTGCCTATATGTGTGCGTGCGCGCGCGCGCAACGTGTGTGTGTGTGTGTGTGTGTGTGTGTGTGGTGTGTGTGTGGTGTGTGTGTGTGTGTGTGTGTGTGTGTGTGTGTAGTGTGCATGTGAATTGTGTGTGGCATGGTGTGTGCATGTGACAGTGTGGGCCTTGTATTGTGCGTGTGCAATGGCTGCTAGTGGTGCGTGGAGGTCTGTTTGTGTGTGTGCCTCTAGGGTATGTGTGGCGTGTGGGTCTGTGTTGGCGTGTTTGTCACTCTATTTTATGTGTGCATGTGTATGTGTGTGTGTGTTCATGTGGGTATGCGTGTGCCTCTATGTGTGTGTGGTGTGTGTGTGTGCAGTGGGCATGGGTGGTGGGTGGGTGTGTGTTCGGGCTGTGGGTGTGTGTGTGGTGGGCGTCCTGTGCCTATACATGTGCAGGTGTGGTCGCTATCAGGTGCCATTGGGTGTGTGTGTGTGTGTGCATGTCCGATGCGGGGTGCAGTGTGGCGGTGCGGCGTGGGTTGTGAATGATTGGTGGTGTGATGCGTGTTCGTGTGGTATGTGTGAGCGTGTGCTTGTGTGATTCGTATCCGTTTTTTGCATGTTACGTGGTGCATGTGTTTGTGGCATTGCACAAGTTGGAGTGGTGTGTGTGTGGTGCCATTGAGTGTGCGTCTACGTATTATTGTAAGTGTGCGTGTGCTTGTGTCTATGTGTGTGTGGGTCTGTGTGTGCATATGTGTGTGCCTCTATGTGTGCGTGCGAACGCGCGCAAGCTGCGTTGATGTGTGTGTTGCAACTCTTGTGTGTGTGTGTGTTTGCATGTGAATGTGGTGTGTGCGTGGGTGGTGTGCCTGTAGTGTGCTTGTAAGTGTTGCGTGCGCATGTCTTCTCTCTATGTGTGCGTGTGGGTCTGTTTGGTGTGTGTGCCTCTATTGTGTGTTGTGTGCATGTGTATTTTTGTGGTTTCGTGTGGTTATGCGTGTGCCTCTATTTTGTGTGTGTGGTGTGTGTTGGGTGTGGTTTCGTGCGTGTTTGTGTTGTTGGCGTGCATGTGCCTATGGATGTGCATGTGCATGTGCATGTGCCGTTTTGTGTGTGTGTGTGTGTGCTGTGCCTATACGTGTGCATGTGCGTGTGAGCGTGGGTGTGAATGAGTGTGGTGT
>CM034149.1:489577799-489593167 GCA_019776745.2 Taxus chinensis | reverse complement strand
TTGCTTGAATTTATACCCACTTGAAAGAGAAGTAATGAGTTACATTTCATTTTGTTTCATCCGTGCATTTTATATTAATGAAGGCGTGGACAGGATACATATGTTTTAAAAGTATGTTGAAACAGGACAGCAGTCTTATTGCTGATTGTGATAATATTTTGATAGTTCAGTTGTTCTGGGCTGCATCTTTCTTTTTGTGCCTATTTCGTGATTGATGTTTAGCTGTCTTTCATAAGTAGGGTGCTTTTATTGAGACAGTTAGTGGAACATCTTATTTTTAAGATAGTGACTTATATGCTCAGTTCATTGAACGGGACCTGTGTCAATTCATTTTGCAGGATGGAATTTGATTAGAATGAAGACTTGGCTGTTTCTGATGCTTTTTTATTTTGATAATACTGTAATTGTTACTTTTTTATCTTCCTCTTCGAGGCATGTGTGAAAAAAAGAAAATATTTCTTCTGTCCATGAGTTGTATGGATGTTTTGTATAACTTGCCCAATGCAGGTGGATTGGCAACCATTACCATTATGAACTTGAAATATTGAAGACATTACAAGTGTGATATTTTCAATCATTATACCTATTGATATTGTTGTTTTAATTGGGATAGATTTTTTTCTATTTCTTATTTGGATTGTTTCATTGTCCTTGGGGGATGGATTCTGAATGAAACTGATATCTATTCTTACTAAATGCACTTTTCAGTTGAAAAAAAAATGCAATTAGTTCATACTTGGGTAAGATAATTTTAATTGACATTAAAAAGGATTAAGAAGAGATGATCCAAAAATCGGTAAGGTATGTCAAGATTAGCTTAGGCAGCTAAGGAATATCATTCACTTCGAGTAATCGAACTTCGCTTTCGAACTCCATAATGATCCTTTGATAAATTTAGAATTATGGATTATAAGATAGATATATCCCATAACTAATGGACCTAACTATATAACGGTAAGGAAAAAATGAATACATTTCTCGAAATTTAGACCTCGTAGGGAATGACGTCTAATAAGTTAATATTCTTGAATTTAGTTTGCAGTTGAGAAAATCTTGGCTAGTTTAATAAGTTCGCTTATCCACGTCCGTCGGAACGGATTGCTTAATTCCATGAGTAAGAAGTGACCGTAAGGACTGCGGCCCTTTCGACATGAAGGAGAAGAATGCGTGGCAAGACATGGACTGATTGTAACCCTACCATCTTAGCCCTATACAACTGTAAGGAAACGAGGATCAAGAGATCAGGTGGATGCTAAAGTTGACTTTAATTCTTAAAATCATATCCCGATGCCTTGAGCAGGATGTGTATTCTCGATGGGATAATTCTCGTAGACATTGGCCCTACGCCCCTTATCAAGTGCTCCATGAAGACGGGGTCTTCATGACGACACACTGTTGCAGCAGCTGCATATCGCAATGGCCCTCCTGAATTAAATATTAATAATACATAGGCTGAATGTGTAACTTTTACATGGGATAGGAGTATGATCTGTATACGGATTGACTCCGTAAATTACTAAGTAACTAACACACGGGGGTCGTGGAACAACACTGTAATGTCTATTTAATCTTATTACGGGTGTGCCTCCTATACTCGTTCATATTACTAATTGTAATTGGAACTTAAACTAACCTAAACAGATGACTGGTAGGAACCAGGAAAGAACCATTCTAGAGATAACAGGTGAAGTGAGTGAATGACTTATCCGTTTATGTGTATCACATCCATAATATGATCATCAAAGCCTGTGAAAATCTTTGTCCCCCAAAGTAATCGCAATATGCTGGTTGCATTGTCCTTAAGCACTTAATATTTAAGAGCGGTGTCAGATATTCAGTCACCGATATTCAGTAGGCTTTCTTAAATGGATCCCTTCGATAACCGGGGAAGGTTTAGTGACAGGTATATATAATATCTATGCAAAACAAATATGAAGATTGGTTGTTGCCTAGAGTCATGAACTAAGGATCCGGTTGTTGTTGCCGATCATGAAATGAAGGATCGTTGAAACTCCGAGCCATGAAAATGGAAGATCGGTAGTTTCCCCTTCGAGTCATTTACAACAGCATTATGAATCTGTTATAATTGAATGGCATTGAATGTGGTGTCCATATTGTAAATATCGAACATTGAACATTCTTTTAAAAAGAATTGTGTGATATCCAAACTGGTGTGTTTGGGGGCAAGAACAATTATTAAACTGAACGTGTGTTGAATTTATAGTTCATAACAGTGAACGTTATAAATATATATTATTATGTCCTGTTCTGGTATTTAAATGGGGCATGTACACCACGCATGTGCGTGTGTGTGTGTGTGCGTCAGTGTGGATATGCCTATGCATTTGTATACATGTGTGCGTATGCATATGTGTGTGCACGTGTGCATATGCATGTGTGTGTATGTGTGTGTGTGCGTGTGCATGATAGTGTGTGTGTGCGTGTTTATGTGTGTGTGTGTGTGCGTGGTTGTCTGTGTGTGCGTGTTTCTGTGTGTTCGTGTGTGGTGTGAGTGTGAGTGTGATTGTTGAGTGTGAGTGTGGGTGCATGGGCGTGTGCTTGTGAGTGTGCGTGTGGTGTGCGTGGCGTTGTGCGTGTGCGGGTGTTCTGTGAGTGTGCTTGTTAAGTGTGTGTTGGTACATATGTCGGTGTGTGTGGGTTGTGTGTGGACTGGGTGCGCGTGTGCGTGTGTGTGTGCATGTGCATGTGCGTGGGGGTGGTGTACGTGTGCATTGTGCGATGTGTGTGCATGTCCTCTCTTACTGGAATGTGCAATTTCTCTATGGTGTGGTGTGTGCATGTGCCTGTGCGCGTGCGCGTGGGTGTGAATGCGTGTGTATTTCTGTGTGCAGACGCGTACTTGTGATGGAGTGTGTTTGCCTGTGTGTGTGTGTGCGTGCATGAGTTTGTGTTCGTCTGGTCGCTGTGTGTGTGTGTGCAGGTGTGTGTTTGCGTGTCGTATGTGTTTTGCATTGCGTGTGTGTGTTTTTATATGTTCGTGTGTGTGTGTGTGCATACGTATGTTTGTGTGCATATGTGTGTGTAAGTGTGCATGTCTGTGTGCGTGTGCATGTATGTGTGCATGTGCGTCTGCGTGTGCATTTGTGTGTGCGTGTGTGTGTGCCTATGTGTGTGCATGTGCATGTGTGTGTGTGTTTGCCTATGCCCTTGTGTGTAAGCTTGTGCGTGTGGATGTTCGTGTGCATGTGCGTGTGAGCGTGTTTGTATGTACGCGTGTCCATTTACACGTGTGCGAGCGCGAGTGTGTGTGTGTGTGTGTGTGTGTGTGTGTGTGTGTGTGTGTGTGTGTGTGTGTGTGTGTGTGTGTGTGTGTGTGTGGTGTGCGTGTGCTTGTGTATGTGCGTGTGGCGTGGGTGTGAATGGAGTGTGTGTTGAATGCATGTGTGTGTACTGTGAAACACATGATGTGATGGAGTGTGGTGTTAGTGTGTGTGTGTGTGTGGTTGTCTGGTGTAGGAGAGCGAGCGCAGTGTGTCGTGTGTGTGAGACTGTGTGTGTGTGTGAGTGGAGTTTGTGGTGTGTGAACGTGTTGTTGTGTGTTGGGTGTGTGTGGTGTTTTGTGTGGAGTGGGCACTGCGCGTGAGTGCATGTGCGTGTGTGCGTGTGTGTGTGTGCATGTTCCTATGCGTGTGTGTGCGCGTGTGCGTAGTTAGGTGCATGTGCGTGTGCAAGTGCATGATCATGTGCATGTGCGTGTTTATGTGTGTGTGCATGTGCGTGTTTGTGTGTGGTTCAATTGTGGTGTTGTGTGGATGCATTAAGTCTGCATGGTGTGCTAGTGGTGGGTGTGATCTTTGCACGCATGTGTGTGTGTGGTGTGTGTTTCGGTGGGTTCGGGTGGGTGTGCAGTGCATAAGGTGAAGGTGTGCTGGTGGGGTGTCGTTGTGCACGAATGTGCGTGTGGTGGCGGAGTGTGTTTGTGATGTGCTTGTGGCGTCTGTTCTTGTGCGTGTGCGTGTGCATATGCGTGTGCATGTGCATGTGCCTATGCATGTGCCTGTGCATGTGTTTGTGTGAGTGAGCATGTGCGTGCGTATGTGGGTTCATTTGCCTATCTACGTGTGTGTATTTGTGTCCGTGTGCGTGTGCGTGTGTGTGAGCATGTGCGTGTCCATGGACATCTGCGTGAGCGTGTGTGTGTGTTGTGTGGTGTGCTGTGTGCTTGTGCGTGTGAATGTGCGATGATGGGCTTGTGTGCGTGTGCATGGCAGGTGCATTGCGTTGTGGATGTGTGATATGTGAGCGTGTTCATGTGGTTATGTGGTTCGTGTGCCTAGGGGTGTGGTGGGCATGTGCGTGTGCGGTACGTGTGGGTGTGCGTGCGTGTTGTGTGTGTGGGCATGTACGTGGTTGTGTGACTTTGCCTATGCTACTGTGTGTGTTTGGGTGCACTGTGAGTTTGAATATCGAGTGAGGGGGTTTAAGGGAAGGTTTCTTTTGAGCAACTGCGTGGTGTGGTTGGGTGTGTTCTTCGTACATGTGTGGGTGTGTATGTGTCTGAAGCATAAGGGATTGGTGTTGTGCGTGTGATGTGAATGTGCATGGAGGTGCGTGTGCAGTACATGTGCATGTGCGTGTGAGTGTGAATGTGCGTGTGGTGGGCGGTGTGGGTGTGGTGGGTGGTGTGTGTGTGTGGGTGGGGTGTGTGTGTGAGGGTTTGGTAGGAGTGTGAGTGTGGCGTGTGGTTGTGTTTGTGCGTGTGCATGTGCATGTAAGTGGGAAATGTGCGTGTGAGGGTGTGTGCATGTGTATGGGGAGTGTGAAATGTAGTGATGCGTGGTTGTGTTGGCATGTGAGGGTGCGTGTGAGGTGCATGTGCGTTGTGGTTTGTGCGTGTGCATGTGCATGTGTGTGTGTTTACGTGTGTGGTTGTAGGTGTGTGTGCACTTGTGCGTCAATGTGGGTGTGGGTGTTTGTGTGCGTGTGTGTGTGCCTCTGTGTGTGTGTGCGTGTGTGTGTGTGTGTGTGTGTGCACGTGTGTGTGTGTGTGGGTGTGTGTGCATGTGTGTGAGCGTGTCCGTGTGGGCGTGCGTGTGCTTGTGTGTGTCTGTGTGTGTGTGCGTGTGTTGGTCATGTGCTTATAAGTGTTCGTGCACATGTGAGTCTGTGTGTACGTGTGGGTCTGTGTGTGTGTATGCCTCTGTGTGTTTGTGTGTGTGCGTGTGCATGTGCGTGTGGGTGTGCGTGTGCATGTGTGTGTACGTCTGAGTGTGCACGTGAGTGTGAGTGTGCATGTGCTTGTAGGGGTGCGTGCGTGTGTGCATGTGTGTGTCTGTGCGTGGGTCTATTTGTGTGTGTGTGCACCTCTGTGTTTTTGTGCGTGCATGTGTGTGTGCATGTGCCTGTGCGTGTGCATGTGCCTGTGCATGTGCATGTGCCTCTGTGTCTGCATGTGCATGTGCCTCTGTGTTTGTGTGTATGTGTGTGCATGTACCTGTGCGCGTGCATGTGCTTGTGTTTGTGTGTGCACATGTGCCTGTGCGTGTGGGTGTGAATGAGTGTGTGTGTGTGTGTGCGCGGATGCATTCTTGTGATGGAGTATGTTTTCCAGTGTGTGTGTGTGTGTACGTGTGCATGTACATGTGCGTGTGCATGTGTGTGTGCATTTGTGTGTGTGTGTACGTGTGCATGTGCCTATGCCTGTATGTGTGCATGTGCATGTGTGTTTACGTGTGCATGTTGGTGTGTGTGTGCGTGTGTATATACGTCTACATATGTGTGTGCGTGTATTTGTGTGTGTGCATGTGCGTGTGTGTGTGCGTGCGTGTGCATGTGCGTGTGTGTGCTTGTGCTTGTGCGTGTGCATGTGCGTGTGCGTGTTCCTGTGTGTGTGTGTATGTGTGAGTGAGCATGTGCGTGTGTATGTGGGTTTGTGTGCCTATGTATGTGCGCATGTACGTGTGCGTGTGCATGTACATGTGCATGTGTGTGTGTGTGCGTGTGCCTGTGCCTGTGCGTGTACGTGTGCATATACGTGCGTGTGAATCAGTGTGCGGGAATGCATGTGTGTCGTGTTCGGATTTACGTGCGTGTGATGGAGTGTGTCGTGTCTACAGTGCATAAGCATGTGTGTGTGTGTACGTGTGTGTGTGTGCATGTGCATGTGCGTGTGTGCATGTGCATGTGCATGTGCGTATGTGTGTTGTGTGCATGTGTGTGTGCATGTGCACATGTGTGTGTGTGCGTGTCAGTGTGCATGTGCCTATGTGTGTGTGTGAACATGTGTGTGTGCATGTGCATGTGCACGTGTGCATGTGCATGTGTCCGTGTGCGTGTGTGTGTGCGTGTACGTGTGTGTGTGGCATGGTGCATGTGCGTGTGCGTGTGCATGTGCATGTGCGTGTGTTTGCGCCTATGCTTGTAAGTGTGTGTGCACGTGTGCGTTAGTGTGGGGTGTGGGTCTATGTGTGTGTGTGTGTGTGTGCCTCTATGTGTGCATGCGTGTGTGTGTGCATGTAGATGTGTATGTGTGCGTGTGCATGTGTGTGCGCATGTGCGTGTGCGTGTGCATGGTTGTGTGTGCATGTGCTGTGTGCGTGTCCATGTGGGTGTGCGTGTGCGTCTGTGTGTGTCCGTGTGGTCTGTGTGTGCTAGTGCATGTGCTTGTAAGTGTGCATGTGCACGTGTGGGTCTGTGTGTACTGTGTGGGTGTGTGTGTGCATGTGCGTGTGCCTCTGTCTGTGTGTGTGTGTGTGTCTTTGTGTGCGTGTGGGTATATGCGTGTGTGTGCATGTGCCTCTATGTGTGCGTGTGTGTGTGTGTGCGTGTGCATGTGCACGTGGCGTGTGCATCTGAGTGTGCATGTGTATGTGTGCGTGTGCATGTGCTTGTACATGTGCGTGCATGTTTGCGCGCGCGCGCGCGTGTGCTGTGTAGTGTGTGTGTCCGTGTGTGCGTGTGTTTGCGCATGTGGGTCTATTTGTGTGTGTGTGTGCGCCTCTGTTTGTACATGCGTGCGTGTGCGTGTGCGTGTTTGTGTGTGTGTACCTCATGTGTGTGCATGTGCATGTGCATGAGTGTGTGTTTGTGTGCATCTGTGCCTGTGTGCCTGTATGTGCGCATGTGTGCGTGCGTGTGTGTGTGTGTGTGTCGTGTACATGTGCCTGTGCGTGCGCATGTGCACGTGCACAGTGTGGTGTGTGTGTGTGTGTGTGCGTGAATGTGCGTGTGAGTGTGTGTGTGCATGTGCGTGACGCGTGTTTGTGATGGAGTGTGTCTACCTGTGTGTAAGCGTGTGCATGTGAGTGTGCATGTGTGTGTGCGTGTGCGTGTGCTTATACGTGTGCGTGCGTGTGTGCGTGTGTGGTGTGCAGTTTGCGCGTGGGCACTATTATGTGTGTGTGTGTGCGTGTGTGTGTGAGTTTGCGCGTGGGACTATTTGTGTGTGTGTGTGTGTGCGTGCGTGTGCATATGCATGTGTGTGTGCATGTGTGTGTGTGTGTGTGTGTGTGCATGTGTGTGCGCGTGGGTGTGCATGTGCATGTGTGTGTGCGTATGAGGTGTGCATGTGCAGTGTGCGTGTGCATGTGCATGTGCGCAACTGTGCTGTGTGCATGTCTGTGTGCGTGTTTGTAAGTGTGCATGTGCATTGGCAAGTGCATGTGCGTGTGCATGTGCATGTGTTTACGTTTGTGCTTGTAAGTGTGTGTGGGCGTGTGCGTCAGTGTGGGTGTGGGTTTGTGTGTGTTTGCATGTGTGTCGTGTGTGCTGTTCGTGTGCGTGTGCATGTGTGTGTGTGTACGTGTGCATGTGCGTGTTCATGGTCATGTGCTATGTAAGTGTGCGTGCACCTGTGAGTCTGTGTGTACATGTGGATTTGTGTGTGCGTGTGCGTGTGCCTCTATGTTTGTGTGTGTGCCTATGAATGTGTGTGCGCATTTGTGTGTGCCTCTGTTTGTGTGCGTGTGCGTGTGCATGTGCATATGCGTGTGTGAATGTGTACGTGTGCGTGTGCGTGTGGGTGTGTGCATGTGCATGTGTGTGTGCGTGTGTGTGTGTGTGTGCATGTGTCTTGTAGGTGTGCGTGTGCATGTGCGTTTGCATGGGTGTGGTGTGCATGTGAGTGCGCGTTTGCGGTGTGCGTGTGACTCTGTGACTACATGAGCATGTGCGTGTGTGTGTGCTTGTGCTTGTGCGTGTGCATGTGCGTGTGCGCATGTTCACTGTGTGTGTGAATGTATGTGTGAGTGACGCATGTGCATGTGTATGATGGAGTTTGTTTGCCTATGTATGTGCGCATGTACGTGTGCGTGTGCATGTACATGTGCATGTGTGTGTGTGTGCGTGTGCCTGTGCCTGTGCGTACATGTGCATATACGTGTTCGTGTGTTCATGTTCGGGTGCATGTATCGTGTGTGCATTTACGTGCGTGTGTGGGTGTGTGTGTCTACATGCATAAGCATGTGTGTGTGCATGTTCGTGTGCGTATGTGCATTTCCGTGTGCGTGTGTGCATGTGCGTGTGTGTGTGTGTGTGTGTGTGTGTGCGTATGTGTGTGCATGTGTGTGTGTGTGTGTGTGTGCGTGCGTGTGCATGTTTGAATGTGCGCATGTGTGTGCAAGTGTGCGTATCCATGTGTGTGTGCATGTGCATGTGCGTGTGCATGTCTGTGTCCGTGTGCGTGTGCATGTGCGTGTGGGTGTGTGTGTGTGCATGTGCATGTGCGTGTGCGTGTGCATGTGCATGTGTGCATGTGCGTGTAAGCCTATGCTTGTAAGTGTGTGTGCACATGTGCGTTAGTGTGGGTGTGGGTCTATGTGTGTGTGTGTGTGTGTGCCTCTATGTGTGCATGCGTGTGTGTGTGTGTGTGTGTGTGTGTGTGTGTGTGTGTGTGTGTGTGTGTGTGTGTGCAAGTGCCTGTGCGTGTGCATGTGCGTGTGCGCGTGGGTGTGAATGAGTGTGTTTGAATGCATGTGTGTGTGTGTGCGGACACATGTGTGTGTGCACATTCTTGTGCGTGAGCGTGTGTGTGTCCATGTGTGTCTGTGTGTGCTAGTCGCATGTGCTTGTAAGTGTGCATAAGCACGTGTGGGTCTGTGTGTGTACATGTGGGTGCATGTGCCTGTGCATGTGCGTGTGCGCGTGTGCGTGTCTGTGCGTGTGTGTGTGTGCATGTGCGTGTGCGTGTGCATATGCGTGATCTGTGTGCTTGTGCGTGTGTGTGTGGGTGTGCATGTGCATGTGTGTGTGTCTGAGTGATGCATGTGAGTGTGCGTGTGCATGTGCTGTGTACATGTGCGTGCATGCGCGCGCATAAGCGCGCGTGTGTGCTGTGTGTGTGTGTGTGTGTGCACGCATGTGTGTTTGCGCATGGGTCTATTTGTGTGTGTGTGTGCGCCTCTGTTTGTCCGTGTGCGTGCGGTGTGCGTGTGCGTGCTTATGTGGGTGTGTCTATGCACGCATGTACGTGTGTGCGTGTCCATGTGCGTGTGTGTGGATGTGTGCATGAGCATGTGTGTGTGCGTGTGCGTGTGTGTGTGCTTGTGCGTGTGCGTGTGTGTATGCGTGTGCATGTATATGTGCGTGTGCGTGTGCCTGTGCGTGTTTATGTGTGAGTGAGCTTGTGTGTGTGTGTGTATGTGGGTTCATGTGCCTATGTACGTGTGTGTGTTCGTGTGCGTGTGTGTGTGCGTGTGCATGTGTGTGAGCATGTGCGTGTGCATGGACGTGTGTGTGAGTGTGTGTGTGTGTGTGTGTGTGTGTGTGTGTGTGTGTGCGTGTGTGTGTGGGCTTGCGCGTGTGCGTGTGCATATGTGTGTGCTTGTGTAAGTGGGTTCGTGTGCGTGTGCCTATGTACGTGTGTGTGCATGTGTGTGTGCATGTGTATGTGGGTTCGTGTGCCTATGTACGTGTGTGTGCATGTGCATGTGCGTGTACATGTGCGTGTGTGTTTAAGTGTCTGCATGTGCATTTTTGTGTGTGTGTTTATGTGTGTGTACATGTGCATGTTCGTGTGCGTGTGTGTGTGGGTGTGTGTGTCTGCACGCATAAGCATGTGTGTGTGCGCGTGTGTGTCTGTGTGTGCATGTGCATGTGCCTGTGCATGTGCATGTGGGTGTGTGTGTGTGTGTGTGCGTGTTTGGTAGTGTGTGCGTGTGTGGGTGTGTGTGTCCATGTGCGTGGGCGTGTGCGTGTGCGTGTCTGTGTGCTTGTGCATGTGCGTTTGCATGTCCGTGTGCATGTGCGTGTGCATGTGCATGTGTGTGTGCGTGTGCATGTGCATGTGCGTGTGTTTGCGTGTGTGCTTGTAAGTGTGTGTGCGTGTGTGCGTCAGTGTAGATGTGGGTTTGTTTGTGCGTGTGTGTGTGCCTCTGTGTGTGCATGTGTGTGTGTGTGCGTGTGTGTGTGTGTGCGTGTGCATGTGCATGGGTGTGTGTGGGTGTCCATGTGGGTGTGTGTGTGCTTGTGTGTGTCCGTGTGTGTGTGCGTGTGCTAGTCATGTGCTTATAAGTGTGCGTGCACCTGTGAGTCTGTGTGTACGTGTGGGTCTGTGAGTGCGTGTGCGTGTGCCTTTGTGTGTGTGTGTGTGTGCGTGTGTTTGTGCGTGTGCATGTGTGTGTGCATGTGGGTGTGCGTGTGCATGTGCGTGTGCGTGTGCGTGTGGGTGTGCATATGCATGTGCGTGTGCGTGTGCATGTATGTGTGTGTGCGCGCGCTTGTGTGTGTGCGTGTGTGTGTGCGTGTGCATGTTTATGTGTGTGTGTCCATGCGTGTGTGCATGTGCATGTGTGTGTGTGCGTGTGTGTGCATGTGCCTATGCGTGTGTGTGCGCATGTCCGTATGCATCTGTGTGTGCGTGTGCATGTCTATGTACGTGTGCGTGTGTGTGTGTGTGTTTGTGTGTGTGTGGGTGTGCATAAGTGTGCATGTGTACTTGTGTGTGTGTGTCAGTGCATGCATGTGCGTGTGTGCGTGTGCGTGTTTGTGTGTGTGTTTGTGGGTGTGTGCGTGTGCATAAGTGTGCATGTGTGCATGTGCATAAGTGTGTATGTGTGCTTGTGTGGGTGTGTCTGTGCATGCATGTACGTGTGTGCGTGTGCATGTGTGAGTGTGTGTGTGTGTGTCTGTGTGTGTGTGCGTACGCGTGCGTTTGCATGTGTGTGTGCTTGGACTTGTGCGTGAGCGTGTCCGTTTTCCTGTTAGTGTGCGTGTGCGTGTGCATATGCGTGTACGTGTACGTGTGCGTGTGCGTGTGTATTTGTGAGTGAGCGTGTGCGTGTGTATGTGGGTTCGTGTGCCTGTGTACGTGTACGTGTGTGTGTGTGTGCGTGTGTGTGTATGTGTGCGTGTTCTTGTGCGTGTGCGTGTGCGTGTGCATATGCGTGTGTGTGTTCATGTGCGTGTGTGTCTTAGTGTCTGCATGTGCGTGTTTGGGTGTGTGTTCATGTGCGTGTGCATGTGCATGTGCGTGTTCGTCTTCGTGTGCATGCGTGTGTGTGTATGTGTGTCTGCATGAATAAGCATGTGTACGTGTGCATGTGTGTGTACGTGTGCGTGTGTGTGTGCGTGTCCATGTGCATGTGCGTGTGTGTGTGCGTGTGCGTGTGCGTGTGGGTGTGTGCATGTGCGTGTGTGTGTACGTGTGCATGTTTGTGGGTAGTGTGTGCATGTGTGGGTGTGTGTGTGTGTGTGTGTGTGTACATGTGTGTGTGTGCATGTGTGCGTCTGTGTGTGTGTGTGCGTGTCCGTGTGGGTGTGCGTGTGCTTGTGTGTGTCCGTGTGTCTGTGTGTGCTAGTCATGTGCTTGTAAGTGTGCATGCACGTGGGCGTGTGCGTGTGCGTGTGCATGTGCGTGGGCGTGTGCGTGTACATGTCCATGTGTGTGTGCGTGTGCGTGTGCATGTGCGTGTCCATGTGCGTGTGCGTGTGCATGTGCATGTGTTTGTGTTTGTGTGTGTGCTTGTGTTTGCACGTGTGCGTCAGTGAGTGTGTGCGTGTGCGTGTGCGTGTGCGTGTGCGTGTGCATGGGTGTGTGTGTATGTGTGTGTGCTTGTCCGTGTGGGTGTGTGTGTGCTTGTGTGTGTTTGTGTGTGTGCGTGTGCTGGTCGTGTACTTGTGAGTGTGCGTGTGCATGTGAGTCTGTGTGTACGAGTGGATCTGTGTGTGAGTGTGCGTGTGCCTCTGTGTGTGTGCATGTGCGTGTGCATGTGCATGTGTGTGTGCGTGTGCGTGTGCTTGTAGGTGTGCGTGCGCGTGCACGTGTGTGTGTGTGTGTGTGTGTGTGTGTGTGTGCCTGGGTCTATGTGTGTGTGTGCCTCTCTGTGTGTGCGTGTGTGTGCATGTTCCTGTGTGTGATCGTGTGCGTGTGTGTGTGCATGTGTATGTGCCTATGTGTGTGTGTGCATTTGCCTTTGTATGTGCTTCTGTGTGTGTGTCCCTGTGCATGTGCCTGTGCGTGTGGGTGTGAATGAGTGTGTGTGAATGTGTTTGTGTGTGTGTGCGGATGCGTGCTTGTGATGGAGTGTGTCTGCCAATGTGTGTCCGTGTGTGAGTGCATGTGCATGTGCCTATGCATGTATGTGTGCATCTGCATGTGTGTTTGCGTGTGCGTGTGAGTGTGCGTGTGTGAGTGCGTGTGCGTGTGCGTGTGTGTGTGTTTGTGCTTGTAAAAATGTGTGCGTGTGTGTGTGCGTGTGCGTGTGCTTATGCGAGCGTGTGTGTGTGTATGTGTGAGTGAGCATGTGCGTTTGTATGTGTGTGTGCGTGTGCGTGTGTGTGTACATGTGCAGGTGCTTGTGCCTGTGCATGTGCATGTGCGTGTGTATGTGCATGTGCGCAAGTGTGTGTGTTTCTGTTTGTGTGGATGTGTGTGTGAGTGTACATGTGGTTATCCGTGTGTGTGTGCGTGTGTGTGTGCATGTGCGTGTGCGTGTGGGTGTGCGTCTTTTTGTGCGTTTGCATGCGTTTTCATGTGCGTGTTCGTGTGAGTGTTTACGTGTGTGTCTATGTGTGTGTTTGTGTGCATGTGCATGTTTGTGTGTGTGTTCGTGTGCATGTGCATGTGCATGTGCGTGTGTATGTGCATGCATGTGTGGGTGTGTGTGTTTGCATTTATAAGCGTGTGTGTGCGTGCTTGTGTGTGTGTGTGTGGGTGTGCATCTGTGCGTGCGTTTTCATGTGTGTTTTCATGTGCGTGTGCGTGAGAGTGTTTGCGTGTGTGTGTTTGTGTGCATGTGCGTGTTTGTGTGTCTGTTCGTGTGCGTGTGCGTGTGCATGTGCATGTGCGTGTGTATGTGCATGCATGTGTGGGTGTGTGTGTCTGGATTTATAAGCGTGTGTGTGTGCGTGTGTATGTGAGAGTGTGTGTGCTTATGCATGTGCGTGTGCATCTTTTTGTGCCTCTGTTTGTGTGTCTGTGCGTGTGCGTGTGCATGTGCGTGTGCATGTGCATGTGTGTGTGTTTGTGTGTGCATGTGGGTGTGCGTTTGCGTGTGTGTGTTGGTGTGTGTGTGTGCGTCTGCGTGTGCATGTGCGTGTGTGTGTGCATGTGCGTGTGTGTGTCGGTGTGTGCGTGTGCGTGTGTGTGTGCGTGTGCATGTGTGTGTACGTGTATGTGTGTGTGTGCATGTGTGTGTGTTTGTTCCTCTGCGTGTGCGTGTACATGTGCGTGTGATTGTGCGTGTGCGTGTGTGTGTGCTTGTGTGTGTGTTTATGTTTGCGCGCGCGTGTGTGCATGTGCATGTGCATGTGCATGTGTATGTGCATGTGTGTGTGTGCATCTTTGTGTGCGTGTGTATGTTCATGTGCATGTGTGTGCGCGTGTGCGTGTGCTTGTGCATGTGTGTCAATGTGTGTGTTCATATGCTTGTGCATGTGAGCGTCTGTGTGTGCTTGTTTGTGTGTGTGTTCGTGTACGTGTGTGTGTGTGTGTGGGTGTGTGTGTCTACACGCATAAGCGTGTGTGCATGTGTGTTTGCATGTGCGTGTGCGTGTGCATGTGCGTGTGCGTGTGCCTGTGCGTGTGCATGTGCTTTTGTGTGTTCATGTTTTTGTGCATGTGCATGTGTGTGTCCGTGTGCGTGTGCATGTGCATGTAGGTGTGCGTGTGCGTGTGCTGTAGTGCCCACTTTACTTAGACACTATTCAGATACTAATCCTGACATTATTGGTCACATTTTGGATATTATTATGTTTTGATTAGTATTATGGTTAGATGTTAGATCCTGGATTAATATTGATCTGGATTCAAATATTTTGCTTGATGATCATTGAGACATCAGTATTATTATGTGGATGATGACATACTGGTTGACATGGTACATGTTATTGCTTTTGATTGTAGACATGTGACATTTGATATTATGAATAGCTATAGTGTAGTAAATCTATTGGATGATGATATAGTTGCAGTTGAATTTAAATGATAAATGTTAAATTCTTGATAATGTTGTGATTTGGATTTAATAATTGTATGTTGCTTATATCATTTGGATGTTCTGATATGGCCACGAGGCCGAAGGGGTATATTGCATTTTTCAGGTTAAAAATCACAACAATGTCGGGGGACTGAAGACAAAGAACCTCTTGTTTTGGAAACAAGTCTCCATTATGGAGAGGTAGGCTCCCACTCTTTTAGAACTGTTGTATTTTCCTCTTTTAGCATGAATTTAAATGTGTTGTGTTTGCAATTTTTTTTAGGGATGGGTAGAATGCTTAGGGCATGGTGTGGAGAGAAGACTATGAGGTTATCAGAGGAGGGATAAGGGAATTGCCATTGTTATTTGTTCCTTGAGAGGGAATGTTGGTTTAGGACCACCTAGGAAAGGAAATTACTTTCATTTCCTACTTTGGGGGAGGTATAAGGGATAAATTTGGAGGAGGGATAAGGAGGGGTTGAGGAGGGATAAGGTTTATGGGATTGTTATGATCTTGGTGGTTTGCTCTTGGTGGATGCCCAAAATTCAACTTGGGAGGCATAAGGAGACCTCCATAGTTCTTGCTCTTGCTTGGCTTGCTTTTTTGGAGAAGGAGCCTTTGTTTTGTTTGGAATTGATTGTTGTAGTTGAGAACTACATCTTCTTGCTTTGTGTTTATTTGTGTTTGTGAATTTATGCTTGTATGTGAAGAAGCCATGTTGCCATGTGTTGTATCATCATGTTCCATTCCAATATGGTTGGGGCTCGGGGGCCAATGGGGAAATATGGCTTCTCTTTTCCCATTGGATGTCTTGGTTGGGTGGAGAGCATTGCCTTTCCCCCTTCCTTGTTGTGATTCAAGTTGCAAGAATGAAGAAATCAACAAGCTGCTATTTGGAGAAAGAAGAATACAGTTTGACAGTCATCCTTTTTTGAGAAAACTCTTGTAACCCCTTCCCACATCGCGTGGATGAGTTGTATAATTTTGTAATG
>CM034149.1:489495299-489540299 GCA_019776745.2 Taxus chinensis | reverse complement strand
TTGGATGGAGAGTGTTGCCTTTCCCCCTTCCTTGTTGTGATTCAAGTTGCAAGAATGAAGAAATCAACAAACTGCTATTTGGAGAAAGAAGAATAGAGTTTGACAGTCATTCCTTTTTGAGTAGTGTTAATGTAACCCCACCCACCTGTGCAAGTGGATGAGCGTGTAATTGATATAGTATGTGAGCCATGTGTGTACCTGTGTACGTTGAAAGATGTAATCAATTTTGAGGAATGTAAAGAGAAGAATTGTAATTGTCTGTTGTACTTGTAAAGAAATGAAATGTGAAATCATATACTTGTATCCTTTTGGAAATTGAAAATGTGAGAATTCAATCATGGAAGGGAGTTAAATTGTGCATGTGTAATGTTGTGAAATCAATGAAAGAATCATGTTCCTTGTGTCAATTTCATTGTTGTGTTGTAAATTTTGCGTGTAAGGACTGTGTATATCATGCAAACGTTGTTTGTGTGAAAAGATGAGTGCATATGGAAGTGAAACTGACAGAAATTTTGTTACTTTGAATTAAGTCTTAGAATTAAAATCCACTTTGCATTGTGTGAATGTAAGTGTGTGTGTGAATGTAATTTGTGTGACTGAGAGCGTGTGCGATTGGTATGTTTGTCCCTGTGCATTTGAAATCTGTGTGTATTAAATGCCATGTAAACTTCCGTGCAAGAAATGTGCTTTGTTTTAAACTGTAACTCTGGCTTTTTAAAAAAATAAATAAATAATGCAACTGTGTACAGTTTAGAGTTATGCACTAAAATTAAGTAATGAGACAATGAAATTAAGATGTACCGAGTAATGTATAAGAAACCTTGTGGCACTCAACAATGTAAAATGAACAACAAGATCTTTCAAAACTAGAAATTATACTTGCGTGATGTGAATTCTGTCAAAAGATGTAAAAATGCATGTGGGAAAGCAATCAACTAATTGAATCTTGGAAACTTGTCTGTAAATGCTGTATCCTAGACCATGTCCTTCATGTTCTGGTTGCATGCTGAGTGAGAAAAGAAATCAAATTGAACAAAATGTTTGTGCGTAAGTTGTGCGTGTGCCAGTGCTTAAATTACAAACCCTGCAGATCGATTTCTTAAAATTGACCCTTGAAATGTTATCAAATTCTAAAACTGATGTTTGGTTGTGCAAAAATTATGAAAATAGTTTTCTGTGATGTGCTATGCGTGTACTGCGGACGGCAGGATAATAACGTTAATGTGCACGTGCACTTGTGTACATAAAACAATGGTGATGTGCAATGCCAAAAACGTGTCCATGTTCACACAACTTGTAAATTGTCAAAGCACGTTTTTAGTTACCGAGTTTTTTAATAGTGCCGTCAAAAGATAGTGTGCGGCCACAAACAATAATCAATGCAGAATGTGCAACAATGTGCGTAAAAATGCAATGTCACCTCAAAAACTGCAGAATGTATTCAAGCATAGTTCGTGTTTTGCACGTTTGGGTGATGATCTTTTTTCGCTATAAATTAAAACTACATTGTGCAATGTGACTCAGGTAACCATGTGCTTCCTCACGAGTGTGACATGGCAAGCACGTGCATCTCCAACTCAATGAAATGTGTATTTTTTGTGTAGCTTGTGCCCATAGCTCTTCAAGCTGCTGTTTTTCTAGGCATTCCTGATATTATTGCCATGTCACGTGCAGCAAAAATCCTGCTTGTAGAAGACATGTTCTTCATGTGTGTGCGTGCTTCCATGTGTGTGTAACCTGTGTGTAACATGTAACTTCTGTTCCTGTTTAGAATTATGAGACCGTGCATCCGCAGTGTTTCACTGAAGATGTGCCATGGTGCGTCGATGGTGAATATTTCCCAATTGAAATATGTGGCTCACCAATGTTTCAGACTTGTTGGTAAACAAACATAATCAACAATCCTGTGCTCCGTGTGTCTGTGTAGTGACAAACCACAAGATGGTGTTGAATCATCGTGCATCTGCATGAATCTGTCATATGATGTGTTCCTATGCATTCAACCAAGTGCGTGTGAACATGAATTTGCATGGAAATATTTGTGCATCAATCCTGAAGCCAACAGGCAGTTTTCAATGAGCGTATGGCGTGTGCATACAAGAGATGTCATGGCTGTGCTGTGGTGAAGATGTATATGCGATGTAAGAGTGTGAATAGTTTGGTGGATGTTGCAGGAGTGTGTCGGCTCCTCACTGTCCACAATCATTGTGCGTGAGCGTGTGCCGTGCACATAAATGGGATGTAACTGTGATTTACATCATGTCATGTGTGTGCGTGCACCTCCCATATTGGTGCGTGTAAACTCTTATATTTTTACCATGAATGTTGTGAGTTTGGTGTATGGGTCATTGAATACAATATATTGCAGGAGTAAAGCATGTGGAGTGCGAAATGTTCCACAGAATTCCTCCTGCCGATGCAGTATTTATGAAGGTATGAGTCAATTCATTTCATTCCATGTTTTACAGGAAGGATTCCATGCTGTGCTATCTGGTTGTAACTGTGCATGTGCATTATCGTATTCTTGCAGTGGATTGAAAATGCATGTGACTGGGAGGATGAGCAGTGTGTTGAAAGTGGTGCCTGTGCTTGAGTTGTGCGAGGCAACACCAGTGAATGTGCAAGGTGTTAATTGTGCGATGCGCTTGTTAATTAGAAAAGAAGGTAGAAAGAGGCAAGTGTAGGATTATTATGTGTGACGTTGTGTATGTGGGTTATGTGGAAAGGCGAGAACAGAAGTGCAGAATTTGCGTGGAGCTGTTTCACAAAGCGTGGCTGTGCAGTGAGTGTACAAAATGTCTAAACTGTGTGTGCGTTGCAAGCATTCATAGAGGTTTCCAAGTAGCAAGTCCGAGTGCATGTTATGCGTGCATGTGCGTAGAAAAAGTATTTTTCACCTGTTTTACATTAAGGTATTTCATGTTGTGGGGAAGGGTTTGTTGTGTTGAGTTTGTATGGGGTGGCTGCAACGCTGTGATGTTTGAGTGAGGGTTTTTTATAGTTTTGTTTTCCAGTCCTTGAGAGGGATGTTTCAAAGTGTGGGAGTTCGTTTATCTTTGTTCCTGTGCCTGTTTTACTTATAATTGAGTTTTTAATTAGAGGAAAGGGTGGACCCCAATTTGTGAATATTAAATAAGATTATCCAAAACGGACTGTTTAGGTTGTCATTTTTATTAAAAATGGCTAAGTATTCTAACACTATAATTCCCTCTCTTGTGTTTCAATTGTCACAATATTTTGCTTTTCAGGCACTCAAAACCTTTTGAAATGGCACCATTGGATAGAGCTCTTTCTTAGCTTTCCAAAAGGTAAAGTTTTCCTCCTAACTCATGTATTTTTGCAAGTTATGGCTTTTGCGGAGTTTTTGAAAATGAAAAAATTATCCCCTAATAAGGCCCGTAGCCAATGAGAACTCGCCAGGGAAATTGTCCAATCCAAAAAGGTGCATCATTGCGGACCCGATTTGGCCCTGTTTTGCCCTAAAACTTCAAATCGCCATATCTTTCGATCCATTAGCTCAGTTTTTCACGTTATTTATATAAATGGAAATTAAAAATTCTCTACAAGATTGAACAGGGTAACGATTTTGCATTTTGGTGGATTTCTTTAGATTTAATTTAAAAACACTTCGGAAACTGTTCGTGATAGTAATGACATATCAGATGTACTATTTAAATGACTCAGAATGGCTCGCATTGTCTGGGGAAAAACATGGTTACAAATCGAATTGGATAATTTTTCTTTTTGTATCCATGAAACTGTTTTGATGGGTACATTTTGGTCAATGGTTGAATCCCTTCCACATTTTCCCACTTTTCTCTCTCCTGGGCTCGTCCCTTGCACTGTAAAAGCCAGATTTGGCTCATTTTGGTCAAAGGGTTGAACATTTTTTGTGTATGGCAAGCGTCCCTTTTTCACCTTGGAAGTGATTTCAGATGGAATACACCAGACCTTTGATTCTAAGAAACTGCAACTATATTTTTATAGTGTTTCAGGTGTTATAATGCAAGTGATTTTGATGTTAAAATAAAAATACAAAACACTGTGATTAGTTTTTATCCTCTGCTGGTGTTGTTTGCCTAATTTCTGAACACTTCATTACAGCTATCAGTTTGTGCATGTTGTTTTTAAAGTTGCATTTTATGAAAAAGAAAACGTGTGTCAATAATTGCAGAAGTAAAAAATGCTCACCACTCCTTTGGTGCATCACCTATTAGCATTAGTTTTAGTTCTCACTTTTTGCATTTTCTATCAACATTTTGTCCCTTTGAAATTTAGAGTAGATTTAGGAGTTTAAACCTCTGAATTTGTAAGTGTAGGATCAGAGGAGTTGAGGAACCAGCCTCTAATCTGAGATTTCTCTTCCATTTTTACAAGTCCCACATTTGGGAAGAGGATTCAATGTTGTGCAATCACACTGGATGCTAATATGATCAAACTAGAACATCTGATCAACATCCAGGGGTGCTGTTGATTTGCAACAACAGTTTTGGCACGCCTGAGTGGGACCTTAGAGGTCTTCCACTTTATCTTTGACAGGTTGGTGTGTTCCTGTTAAAGATCCAACCTTTTGGAGGCACTTTCAAAAGCACATCTGGCGAGTCCATCTAGTAAACAACTCATTCTCTAAGTTGCAGACCTGTTTTCCATTCATTTCCATCCATTCTTGTTTCCATCATTTTCATTCTTTTCCATTCCATGAAGTTGTGCAATCATGACCATTCATTTCCATCATGGAATTCACATTTAGGAATGTGAGTATATCACACCTCTAACATGTTTTACAAATCCTCCAAATCAGCATTTTGATCAAATTCAAAATCAATGTGTCTACCCATATGAGCAGCAATGCCAAAGTCAGTTTGGATATGAAGCATGTCAAGCACAATATGTTGGCAATAGAATTCAAGAACGCAATATGCAGATTTACTGGAAAAATCCAAAAGATGGAGGTAAACATGGTGCAATCCAGGTGCTTTGCGCAAATGAAAGCATTTAGAATTTTTTGTAGATACACCTTGTCCATGGGTGGGACCTTTTCCAAGGCATTATAGGAACCTCAAGAGAAGCTAGACTTTATGATTGAACAAAGTGTTACCATTTTGCTTGCAAAGTGGACTGCAGGAATAAAGGTGTATGACTATTCAACAACCTTGTCAATTAGTAAGGACACCATCATCATGAGTGTTTCTCTAGTATCAAAAGTGCATTGATCTCAACAGTTTCAAAAAATCTCCATCTTTGTCCCAAGTGTTGAATCCATTTCTCCATTCCCTAGTCTTCCACCCCATCTCAATTCTTCTGTCCTTTTCCCTTCCAAAAAGCCATTCCCTCCAAAGAAACAAGAGTTCTTACCTCCTCCACCACCACAAAAAATTACAAAATCAATTGAGTTACAATCCACTTCTCCTCTTGCATTCCCAAATCCATGTTGGGAGGATAAAAATCAGAATGCCAATCAAGGAAAATAGCAACAGAAAGAAGAGCCAAACAAGGATGAAGAAATTCAAATTCTGAAGAGTTGGGCTCTTAAATTTGGGATGACAAAGATCCCCTTGATGGTTAAGCCTTTAGAAAAGGTTGGAGTTGGAAAACAAGTGGTGGTTAGGACTGAATTTGTGTGACAGCAAGAGAAGAGCAAAAAGAAGAAGTAGATCAATAATCAGTTTGCTCAGAAAGTAGTTTCCATGTTAGCATTCTATTTGAAGAGAATGCTGATTCAATTCAAGTTGCACAATCAGCCATGGAGGAAGAAAGCTCTGAAGAATATCCTACAGTCCCAACTTGTCCTCTAGAGCAGCAAATCGAAGAGTTTGACTTAACGAACTTCGTGCTAGAGGAAGAGTTCTATCAAGAACAAGATTGTCTTCAAGTAGTAGAAGAGGGAGAAGCTGCTCCAAATCCAAAAGAAGAGGAGCACATTCTAGTTGTGGAGGAGAAAATTGTAGATCCAAGGGCTTTGAACACAAGGCAAGCTACAGGAGAACCTTCAGTTCTTCTTTCTACTTCATCCCTCTCGTGTTCTAGTGCTGAAGAAAAGTTTGATCTTTCAAACTCAATGTTGGAGGATGAAAGAAACCATGATGATCAAGTTATAGATCAAGAGGACACTATGGAGGAAGTTGAGCATTTGCATCAGGACAACCATGAGGTAGTGTATCTGTCAGATTTGGAGGACTGTTTTGATGAAGAAGAACTGGTTGAGTTTCCACCATTCTCTCTTTCATCTTCCACGTCCCAAATACTTGAGCCTGCTGTCATGAAGGAGAGCATTCATTTGCAGAAGCCTTCATCTTATAGCAGCTCTTTGGAACCAAGATTGGAAGATTTTAATCTTTCATGTTCTTCATTGGAGGAAGAGAAAGGGCAGAAAAGTCCTACCATTGCTTCCACATCACCCACCCATGAGGGTCTACAAGAGAACTCCATTCTCGGAGTTGAAAATCAGGGCAATGGGCATACTCAAAGGACCATACCTTGCCTAATCAGGTATTTGGCTTTATTGGAGCCAAAGGAGAAGTCACAACCAGTCATGCTTGCTTCTAAGCATGAGGATGAGCTACAAGGAACCAAGGATCAGCCGTCATACCTGTCTAATCCAAATGCAGAACAACTAAAAGAGGTATGCAATTTTCCTTCAGCTGATATCTTGATGATTTGGGTGGAAGACCAGCTTCTTGTTGATTTTCCATTCATCCAATCAGCCATGTTCAATGCCAAATTAGTTGCATCGTTGCCAATTTTGAAGAAAGGAAGCTATTTTGTACAACCAGTTGCAGAGTTTGTTTAGCTCACCTTTGTTTCCATTAGGGTAGAGTAGGTAGGTTTTCTTTTAGTAAAAGAAGTGCTTGTGTACACTCTGCATGTTCCATTTTGGAGCATGTATGACCCTTTCAGTTTTGTACATAGTTTTTGTGGTGCTGGTTTTGCTCTTGCACAGTCCATTTCAGTGGGTTTCCAAGTGGCTCAAAGAGGAGGTTTTCAAAGTTTAGATCAGTTTGCAGGCTACAACTCATGACTCCATACCCAATGGATTGCTTCAGGCAACTGGTAACTTCATCCAGCAGGCAGATGACCCCTCTGAGTCACCAAAATTGTTATCCAAAATGTGCCCCTGCTCATTTTTTGTGGCTAACTCCTCTCATTTTTCCCTCTCTTGTGCCTCAGTCATAATATTTTTCTTTTCAGGCACTCAAAACCTTCTAGAAATGACACCATTGGATAGAGCTCTTTCTCAGCTTTCCAGAAAGGTAAAGTTTTCCTCCTAACTCCATGTATTTTTGAAGTTATGGCTCGGCGGAGTTTATTTTGGAAAAAATTTCCCCTGAAAGGCCCGCAGCCAATGAGATGCCACCACGTGGCACCTAGAGTGGTGGAGCGTGGGGAAATTTTGGAAAATTTTCTAAATGACCAAAAAGGTGTAAAAATTCGAATTTTTGCCCGCCAACCCGATTTGGCCCTGTTTTGCCCTATAACTTCAAATGGCCATATCTTTCGATCCAGAGCTCAATTTTTCACGTTCTTTATATCAATGGAAATATAGTGAAATTCTATACAAGATTATAGGGTCATTTTTGCATTTTGATAGATTTTGGAGAGAGAAAATCAAAAAACACCTCTGGCACGTGGTCATGGAAAGAAATGACGTTTCAACCACCATTTTTAATGAAGAATGGCTCACATTCTCTCCCAGCATGGCTAAAAATGTCAGGGGATGGGTCTGTAAGGATGTCCATGATGTTTTGAATGCATTTTGGTCAATGGTTGAATCCCTTCCACATTTTCCCACGTTTCTCTCTCCTGGGCTCGTCCCTTACACTGTAAAAGCTAGATTTGGCTCATTTTTTAGGGTTGAACATTTTTTGTGTATTGCAGGCTCCCTTTTTCACCTTGGAAGTGATTTAGTGGAATAACAGACCTTTTCTAGAAATTGCAACTATATTTTTCCCTTTCAGGTGTTTGAATGCAAGTGATTTTGATGTTAAAATAACAATATAGGCCATGTGATTAGTTTTTATCCTCTATTGGTGTTGTTTGCCTAATTTCTAACACTTCATTACAGCTATCAGTTTGTGCATGTTGTTTTTGTTGCATTTTATGAATTGTGTCAATTTGCAGAAGTAAAAAATGCTCACCATTCCTTTGGTGCATCACCTATTAGCATTAGTTTTAGTTCATTCTTTTTGCATTTTCTATCCTTGTCCCTTTGAAATTTATAGTAGATTTAGGAGTTTAAACCTTTGCAATTGTGCAAGTAAAATAGCTGATCAGAGGAGTTGAGGAACCAGCCTCTAATCTAGAGATAAATCTTCCATTTTTGCAAGTCCCACACTTGGGAAGAGGATTCAATGTTGTGTAATCACACTGGATGCTAGTATGATCAAACTAGAAATCTGATCATCATCCAGGGGATGCTGCTGATTTGCAACAACAGTTACTTCAAGCTTTGTCCTTGTTCTAGCAACACGAAAGCTCGTGTTACGATCCATCTACTGAAGGATGGAGTTGGAGTATGGTGGAGGACAGAGGAGCAGAAGCTCCATATAGATTCATAGATAGTCACTTGGGAGCTATTTGAGGAGAGATTCAGGAGTAGATACTTGCCACAGAGATTCATACAACAGAGGATCGATGAGTTCCATGACTTTCGACAGGCTTCCCTTACAGTGGTCGAGTATGAGAGTAGGTTCCTGGACTTACTTCAGTACGTTGATTACATGCAGGATGAGCAGGTGTGGATCAACAGGTTCATCTGGGGCGTTAATTTGGACATTGGAGGTGTTGTACAGATCCATTGCCCACAGACATTAGCAAAGGCCGTTGAGAAGGCCCACATTGCAGAGGAGACTCGAGGTAAAACCTAGCAGGCTAGAGATTGAGTCAGGAGCCGTATTTAACAGTTACAGGATAGTAGATTGAGGGGCTCAGATCCTCCTCCCCATGGTGGTCAACATTCTTCACAGTCATATTTCAGGCCACAGCAGCAGCAATAACAACATTCCCACCCACCTTTTAGGCCTCCTCAGAGAGTTGATGCATAGAGAGGTTGGAGCATTGGGCCTCCTAGGTGTCCCACTAGGACACAGGGTGGAGCTAGAGCTTAGTCAGTAGGAGCTTGACCACAGAGGCCACAACAAACTATGGCTAGATCATCAGGGTCCATAGCACCTACCTCTAGGGAACCTTCTGGCGGTGCTGCAGTTTGGAGGACTTCAGGTGGTTGCTTCAGGTGTGGAGTAGTGGGACACTTTTGGAGAGACTACCCTCAGAACCCTAATAAGGGTAAGGCACCCATTTCAGAGCCTACAGTCAGAGACATGGGATGGAGTCACAGGATCTATGCAGTGGTTGAGAACTACTAGGCCGAGCACCAGAGCATGGTCATTGAGACTACAGGTAGCATTAGAGGTGTTCCTACTTCTATATTGTTTGATTCTAGTTCTTCTAATTCATTTATTGTGCCATCCTTGCTAGAGCGATGCAGGCTGGTGGTTGTTAGACAGGGTCATAGTTGGGATGTCGAGATGGCTTCGGGAGCCAAGGTCTCGGTAGACTCCTTAGTAAAGGAGTGTGTTGTTAACTTAGGACCTTTCACCACCACTTCAGATCTCCGCATACTTCCTTTGGGCTCGTATGGAGTCATTTTAGGCATGGATTGGCTATCTACACATAGGGCCAAGATGGATTTCTATCACAAGACTATATCTTGTGATGACAATCTTGGAGTTGAGTCAGTGATTTCAGGAGTCAGGAGACCTATTTCTATTCGCACTATCTCCGCTATGCAACTCAAGCGGTGTGCGTGACGGGGTTGTCAGATGTATGCTATCATAGTTAGTGACAGGGCAGAGGATGGGTCTAGTGGGCCATCACTAGATGACCATCCCCTTTTTAGAGATTATGTAGATGTTTTTCTAGGGGAGCTACTGGGGATGCCACCCCCACGTGAGATTGATTTCCATATTGATCTGGTTCTAGGAGTAGAGCCTATCTCATGAGATCCTTATCGGATGACCACCCCAGAGCTCTGTGAGCTCAAGTTGCAGCTGGAAGGACTTTTAGAGAAAGGCCTTATCCATCCTAGTGTATCCCCTTGGGGTGCACCGGTTATATTTGTAAAGAAGAAGGATGGATATTTGCGGTTGTGCATAGACTACCGCAAGTTGAATAAGGTAACAATAAAGAATCGTTATCCTCTTCCTCACATTGATGACTTGTTTTATTAAATGAAGGGATCCACGACATTCTCTAAGATTTATCTCAAGTCAGGGTACCATCAGTTGAGGATTACAGAGGAAGACATTCATAAGACTGCTTTTCGTACGAGGTATGGGCACTATGAGTTCACAGTGGTGCCTTTTGGTTTGACGAATGCCCCCGTAGTATTCATGAGTTTGATGAATGGGGTATTCAGGACCTTTCTAGATCACTTCATGCTCATATTTCTTGATGACATTCTGATTTACTCACATACGCGTGAGGAGCACGAGGGGCACCTTTGACAGGTTCTTCATTTTCTTCATGAGCAACAACTTTTTGGGAACTTGGAGAAGTGTGCCTTCTTTCAGTCAGAGATTCAATATTTGGGTCATATCATCTTAGGTGAAGGTATCGTAGTCGATCCTTCCAATATTAGAGCCATTATGGATTGGCCAGTAACCATTACAGTGACAGAGGTGTGTAGATTCATGGGGTTAGCAGGGTACTATAGGAGATTTGTGTAGGACTTCTCTCGGATAGCACACCCCATCACTTCCCTTTAGCGTAAAGGGAAAAAGTTTGTTTGGTCAGACAGATGTGAGTAGGCCTTCAGGAAACTGAAGGAGTATCTCACTATAGCACCCATTCTTGTAGTGTCGGATCCACACGGAGAGTTATTTGTTTGCACAGATGCTTCTTTAGTAGGGCTTGGAGGTGTGTTGATGTAGGATGGTAGAGTTATAGCCTTTGAGTCTCGCAAACTCAAAGATCATGAGATTAATTATCTAACTCATGACCTTGAGCTTGCGGCAGTTGTGCACACTTTAGTTCGATGGAGACACTTTCTTCTTGGTTAGAAATTCACACTCAGGACAGATCATTTGATTCTTCGCCACCTTTTCACATAGCCTAATCTAAACGCTCGTCAGAGACGTTAGATGGAGTTGATTTTTGAGTATGACATGGAGATAGAGCATATGAAAGGGAGGGAGAATGTGGTTACAGATGCTCTCCGTAGATGGAGGCATTTGAGCATGGCTACTGTTACCCAAAATGTGCCCCCTACTCATTTTCTGGCTAACTCCTTTCATCTTTCCTTCTCTTGTGCCTTAGACATAAAATTTTTCTTTTTAGGCACTCAAAATCTTCTTGAAATGGCACCATTGGATAGAGCTCTTTCTCAACTTTCCAGAAAGGTAAAGTTTTTGTTGTTGCAAATCAGCAGCACCCCCTGGATGTTGATCAGATTTCTAGTTTGATCACCCTATGCATCCAGTGTGATTGCACAACATTGAATCCTCTTCCCAAGTGTGGGACTTGCAAAATGGAAGAGGAATCTCAAGATTAGAGGCTGGTTCCTCAACTCCTTTGATCAGCTAATTCACTTGTACAATTGCAGAGGTTTAAACTCCTAAGTCTTCTCTAAATTCCAAGGAGACAGAGATAGAGAACGCAAAAAAGAAAGAACTAATGCTAATAGGTGATGCACCAAAGGAGTTGTAGACACCTGATGCTACATGAAATACACATTCCACAAGGAAACATAGCACAAAACATGCACAAATGCTCAAAATGTAATGACAGATCAAGAAAACAATGATAGATATATGAAAGGATTGAAGGATTTTAATCACAGAACATATATCAACATCTCAGATCCAATACAGTACATTACAGTGATCTAGAGGCAAGAAAAGGTGCTGCATTACATGGAAAGGTAAAATTTCTTCACAAATTCTGCCAAGGAGGAAGAAAAAGGAAGTTACAGAGCTGAAAAAGTGTCTCTTTTCACAAAATGAACTCATTCTGGCTTTTATAGTGCAAACCATGACCCCAGGAGAGAGAAATGTAGAAAAACATGCAAGGGGTTCAACCATTGACCAAAATGCCATTAAACCAGCATGGGTGCCTTGATAGACACATTCCCTGACATTTTTAACCATGCTGGGAGAGAATGCGAGCCATTCTTCATTAAAAACGGTGGTTGAAACGTCATTTCTATCCATGACCACGTGCCAGAGGCATTTCTTGATTTTATCTCTCCAAAATCCACAAAAATTCAAAAATTACCCTGGAATCTTGTAGATAATTTTACCATCTTTCCATTGATATAAAGAACATGAAAAACTGAGCTTTGGATCAAAAGATATGGCAATTTGAAGTTTTAGGGCAAAACAGGGCCAAATAGGGTCGGTAGGAATTTTTTTTGAATTTTTACCTTTTTGGTCATTTGGAAAAAATTTCAAAATTTCCCTGTGCCCCACCAGTCCAGGTGCCACGTGGCAAAATTTTATTGGGCGCGGGCCCCTTCCTGCTCCATTTTTCTTTGTTTTAGCCTTTGGAAGATTTTCCAAAATTTCCCCATCGTGCCAATGAGCTGGGACACGTGTCACGCTCTGATTGGGAGCGGGCCCATTCTTTCAAATTTTCATGTGGGTCACTTTGATATTTTTGGCTTGGACACATGTCAAAACCCCATTGGATGTAGGTTTGACCCTCCTAAATTTCCGTGCAGGCTTGCTCTGAATTTTTTTGCCCCACCTGGACACGTGGCGAGATTCTATTGGCTTGCAATAAGGGGGGCGGGTTTTCCCTTCTAAATTTCCCTTTATTTTCTCCTTGGGAAACTTTTCCAAATATTCACCGTGCCCCGCCACTCCTTAACACGTGTCCTCATGTGATTAGTTGGCGGAGACTCCATAGGCATTTTAACTTTTGCGCCAATGTTTTGGGAAAAATTCCCAATTTCCACCCGCGCTCCGCTGGTCTAAACCTCCTTGGACACGTGGCATGTTTCTATTGGCCGCAGGGCCATCCTTCAAAAAAATTTCTTGCACCAACACTTAGTCGATTTTTCCAACTTTCTCCCCGGGGCACGTGGCAGCAAATGATTGATCGACGGACCCACGGGAAAAATTCTTCCTTTTGAAACCTTTGCCAAAACACTTGGTAAAAAACCAAGTTCTCCTCTAACCCCCGCCACTTCTTTGGACACGTGGCACGTTCTGATTGGCTGCGGGCCTTCTAGGGGATAATTTCCCACAAAAAATCTGCCGAGCCATAACTTGAAAAATAGATGGAGTTAGGAGGAAAACTTTACCTTTCTGGAAAGTTGAGAAAGAGCTCTATCCAATGGTGCCATTTCCAGAAGGTTTTGAGTGCCTGAAAAGAAAAATTTTGTGACTGGAGCACAAGAGAGGGAAGAATGGGAGGAGTTAGCCACAAAATGAGTAGGGGGCACATTTTGGATAATAGTTTTCCTCTGAACTCCACGTATTTTTCAAGTTATGGCTCAGCGGAGTTTATGTGGGAAATTTTCCCCTAGAAGGCTTGCAGCCAATCAGGATGTGCCACGTGGCACAAGGAGTGGTGGAGCGCGGGGAAAATTTGAATTTTTTTCCAAAGACCAAATGGGTAAAAATTCAATTTTTTTGTCCGTTGATCCGATTTTGCCCTGTTTTTTCCCTAAATTTTCAAATCGCAATATCTTTCGATCCAAAGCTTGGATTTTCATGTTATTTATATCAATGGAAAGCTGGTGAAATTATCTACGTGAGTTTGGGGTCAATTTTACATTTTGGTTTAGTTTGGAGAGATAAAATCAAGAAACGTCTCTGGCACATGGTAATGGCCAGAAATGACATTTCAACAACCAATTTTAATGCAAAATGGGTCGCATTCTTCTTCAGCATGGCCAAAAATGTCAGGGCATGGGTCTATAAGGACACCCATGCTATTTTAATGCATCTTCATTTAATGGGGAATGACTCCCACATTTTTTACATGTTTTCTCTCTCCTGGGCTCGACCCATGCATTGTAAAATCCAGATTTGGCTCATTTTTTGAGGGTTGAGCATTTTTTTTGGACAGCAAGCTTCTTCTTTCACCTTCAACAAGTGATTTTTGCAAGTATCAAACCTTCTTCATGATTGTAATAGGTTTCTACCTCTTTGATTTTGTAAATTCAAGGATTTTGACAGTGAAAATGACAATGCAGACTCTATGATCAATTTTCAGTCCTTTGTTTGTATTGTCTTGCTTCATTTCAGACCTCTAATTGCATCTTATCAGCCTGTGTATGATGTTTCATGTTGTATTTCATGAAATTGTGTCAATTTCCATGAACAAGAAGTGTTCACCACTCCTTTGGTGTATCACCTATTAGTTTAGTTTCAGTTTTTGCACTTTTTATCTCTGTCTCCTTGGAATCTAGAGTAGGATTAGGATTCAAACCTCTGCAATTATGCAAATAACAGATCTGATCAAAGGAGTTTGAGGAACCAGCCTCTAATTTAGAGATTCCTCTCTCATTTTACAAGTCCCACACTTAGAGAGAGGTTTTAATGTTATGCAATCACACTGGATGCCTGAAACATCAACTTAGAAACCTGATTTACATCCAGGGGTGCTGCTGATTTGGTAGAACAGTTTTGGCACGCCCGGTGGGAGCTTAGAGGTCTCATTTTCATTGCAACAAAGTTGATGTGCATCTACTCCAATTTTCTTGCTTAAAAGAGCTATAAATTACACATATAGTGACTCCAAGGGGAAGAATTAGCTAGTTTTAGCAGTGCAGACCTAAAAACTCATGAGAAGAATCAACACAAGGTCAAGAGATGGAGAGGAAGAGGTGCTATTTGAATATCTGCAGTTATCTCCAAGAATAAGGCAAAGTAAGAGGAGAATCCAAAGGTCTCCATCTCCACTAAACAGAATTCTCTCAACTCCTCCACCTAGTAGGCCTTTCATTCAGTCAATAAGGGTTCTAAGACCAATTAGAATGGCACAAAACAACCCCTATGTCAATTTCACTAGCAGCATCCCACTTGCTCTCAATGCACAAAATCTAATCCCAGTTGTAGCATTGAAGAACATTCCATACTTCACTGGAGAAAATCAGACCTCACCTAGTGATCATGTTAAGGATATTGCTAACACTTGTGTAATCCATGAGATCAATGAGATGCAAGTTACTGTCAAACTGCTGGCATCTTCATTCAAAGGGAAAGCTTTGCAATGGTTCAGGAGTCTTGGTTCAGGTTCTATTCAAATTTGGAATCAGCTATGTATAGCCCTCTATGAATAGTTTGGGGAAAAGGGAGACAACTAGTCCCTTTCGGAGCAGATGACAACTATCAAAAGAGCTCCCAATGAGTAGCTGACTGATTTTAATTTCAGATTTCAAAGGACTTGGGAGAGAATTCCAGTGGCAGTCAGGCCAACAGCAGAAGGTGCTTTTATTTACTATCTCAAAGCTCTAAATTCGTATATTTCTATGTTGATTCAATCCATGGGAGGCATAACTATCCCTATGGCTTATAGCATTGCCATTAGGGCTGAAAATTGTTTGATCCAAGCTGGAAAACTAGCCCCTAGACCTCCCATGCCATTGTTTCCAAGTTTAGAGAGCCCAAACACTAATCAATCACCTAATTTGGCTCCTTCTCCCACTCCTAGAAATCAGAGTTCAAATTAAGCTTCTACTTCATCTCCAAGTGCCCCAAATGAGCTTCAAGAAGTCATGAAGCAATTACAAAATTTAGGTAATGAGCTGGTTACTCTCAAGAGGCAACAAGCCCAAAGTTTTAGACCTTCCTTCTAGCCTTAAGCTCAGCCTAACAAGTATCCATATCAACCTCATAGACCACCCAATCCAGCGACAAATCTAAATCAAGCAAGGCCTCCTGCCAACAGACCATTTCAGCCCTATGATCCAAATGCTATATCTGCCTCTAAGGCATTGGTGCCAACACAAAACAACGTTGCTCAGGAGTATGATTGGTGTTTTCCATGTAATGAACCTCACAACCAATCTATGTGCTTCAACGGTGCCTTGAATTAAGCATTAATGGTGACAACTACTGGTGTGGAGGGTGAGGGTAGTCAAGGAAACAACCAACAACAAGAAACATTCCAGTAGCAATCAGCTCCAAATGACACCACACTTGTGAACTGGCAGGCAGAGGATTTTTGTGGCATAAATCAAATAGTCTCTTAAGGTGTTGCAGCCAACACAAGGTCAAAAAGAAGGAATTTAGGGGAAGAATAGCCATTAGCTCCAACCAATCCACAACCTTTTATGGCTCCAAAAATGGTTGGCAAACAAAATCCAGTTATAAATGTTGATCAAGAATTTCGTGCTTGTTACTTGTCCAAATTAATGTACCAAACTAAACACAAAAACCTTGAAAAACTCAAATGAAATTGATACCTGATGGACAAGATCTGAAGATGTAGATGGATAAGGAAGCCGATGTAGATAAGACGGGCGCACACGAGCAATTATGCACAGTAGATCCAAGTAACATGCGAGACACCGATGCTTGATAGAAAAAGACCACGTTAAAAGATATTTAGGTAGATTGCCCGAGAAGTGGGTCCGGGAAGTGATAAGCTCCCTCAGCGGATGTTAGTCCACGTTTTCAATTAAGTAAATAAGAATACATGATAAAATATGTACGTACAGGACTAGATTTTTTTATCAAAGTAATAAACAGAATCTAAACAGCAGATAGAAAGCAACAGAAAATAGGGAACTATGAAAACAAAGCTGGATTTGTTTTACCTGTGTCCTTTTACCTATCTACAGGATGATCGGCATCGATTATGTAGAATTGGTGTTGACTGGTTCAGATCGGTGTCGACTGATATAGATCGGCGTCGATCTGAGACAAAGTGCGAGAAGGTTTGGGAATCGGAAAACGAAGGCAAGATCGCCAACGTCTGCTAGATCTGCAGAAGCCGGAGAGATACTGACAAGGCTCCACCTGTGCTGGATGCAGGAACAGAGTCACCAGAAAATCAATGGAGATGTGCGATGTTGATGTGGTAAGAGCAGAGTAACGGTGCTCCTCTCAAGGATTGATTTGGACAAGATTCGCTCTCACTCGATAGATAATGTTCAAACTTGATGCTCAAAACTCTCTCGTTCTCTCTATCTGATTCACTGTCTATCTCACCATCTAATTCTCTCTCTTACAATCTGTGTCTAACTAGAACTGAGTTCTAGGCCTCTATTTGTAATCGGCGCCGTTATGAAAAATCAGCGTTGACCGAGTAACAGTCGGCGCCAATCATGGAACAGACTCCCGAAATGGCCAAAAGGAGCGATTTCTGGAAAGATAAGAGTGATCCCTCCACCTCAAATATAGGAAATATCCTACTGCTTAGTTTGGGAGGAGGAGAAATAGGGGGGATATATGGATAGAATAGATATGGGGTAGATAAGTGGTTGGGATACATGTAAAAAGGTGTAATTAAATAGTTAATATTTAATTACTCATGGGTAAAACAAAATGGGGTGAATTAAACTTAGGATAGGTGTTTAAATCATAAATTGAATAATACCCCAAGGGGATAGTGGTGATATAAACGTGCCCCAGGTTACCTGAGAGAGAAAACGCGCACAAGGGATGCTAAATTGGATAACTAATTTTAGGTGTCTACATTTTGCCCCTTTTTGTCAAGTAACTTGCGATAAGCAAGGTTGTGAGACAAAAATAAGGAGGTGGAAGAAAGGAAGAAAAAGTGATGATGTGATCCCCCTCAAACTAGGGATGGGATGGGTGATAGAACAAACAATCCCAATTTTGAAAAAGGTAGATGAAAACACAGGAATTTCCAGCTAGATGTCTGAAGTAGACCAGATCATTAATGATGCACAAGAATAAATAAAGGGGCAGCAACCTAAGGAACTCACATTGGTAGAGCATATTAGACGGTCTCCTCATGAGATGACGTTAGTACCTACAGACCCATGAGTGTAAGGAGGGCTGCAAAATAGTCAGCATCTAAAGAGAGACACATTGGTAGGGACAACCAAACAGTCTGCAAAGCAAATGACGTTAGTGCCTATAGACCCGTAAACTCTAAGCTGCCAAAAAAGTGCGCGTGCCCCATGCAAAGGGAACAAACTTGAAATGGATGATAATATCAAAAAAGTATGTGCCAAAAGATAACACCAGGGCTGGATGATGACCAGATAGATAAGCCAAGCATCAACACCATGGCAAGAAGATTAGGAGATGGAAGTAAATGACGTGGAGAAGCGATATGGCAACACACAGGAAAAAATGAGTATAAATCGGCGTCGATTTAGACAAATCAGCGCCAATAGAAAAAGATAAGAACAATCACCGCCGACCACAAAAATTGGCGCCGACAGTGCCCAACACATATAAATATGCCAACAGAAAATGTGAACGATTTATTTACATCGTGACAATTGATTCAGAGAGAATCAAAAATTGGATTCGAGCACCATGGAAGCCTCTAGAAACGGTCAGAAGTGGAGGACACGACCTAGGGTAAGTGTTTCTTCTTGAACCCGTCATTATTTTTTTATTTTTTTTTGATTTTTTGATTTTGTTTGGTGGGAGGCCAGTGTTTCTGACATGCTGCCTTCTAATCAGCGTCGATTGATATAATCGATGCCAATTTTATTATAGCGGTGCTGATTGAATTCAATCAACGTCGACTAAGTGTTATCGATGCCGTTTGTAATTTTGGACAGAATATTTGCATAAAAATGATAGAATGTGTTTTGGATGCTTCGGATTTGGAAAAATATGAAGCTAACATTGCTCTTGATATCGTGGATGCAGGCACGAGAGGTATTACACATGAGAGATGTGATTCACGAGTTACTGGAGACCATTCTCCCTGATGTCACTGACGCAGATTGGCACCACTTAGAGTTAGCCGGGCTCGGGGGCTTTCCGTACTACAGATGAGTGCCACGAGATGTAGAGTTGATGCAAGAACTAGTGCGACGATGGGATAGCCAGACTTACACTTTTTGGTTCAGGACGGGTGAGATGACCATCAACCACGAGGACATATACAGGATTTTGAGGCTGCCGATCACTGGAGACCCAATAGAGATTACACCATGAGAGCAGCAGTAGAGGGCCCTAGGTCGATTGTATGGAGACCGGGTGGATGATTCAAAGATAGTGTCCGGGGCAGTGAGGATAGCCTCGCAGTACAAATAGGATGTTCCCAGGAGCAGACGGATAGTGTTGATTTAGATGGTGATCTCCTACTTTGCTGTACCAGATTCAGGAGGTGGGAGATTTCCATTGTTATTACTAGATTACATTTGTGACATCCTGTAGTTTAGACAGGTGTTCACATTTGCTGATGCCTTGATAGCTTAGATATATTATGAGTTATGGATGTATACCACTGGCCGAAGTACATGCATTGATGTCAATTTTGTGCTCCATTGCTGGGCATATGAGCACATAACAGTGATTAGGCCATCCGGGCTTCCTTGGATGCCAGCAACAATGGGGGCTATTGATTACAGATTCTGGCGATGGCGGGCCGATATGGCCTCGGGAGATACAGGGAGATCCACAAATTGGTATGCCGAGCGTTTCAGGACGTTGACACCAGAGCAGGTCATCTGGAGACCATATCGGGTATTTCTGACATGGGCCGGTCAGGATGCTCACCTGGTGGGATTGAGACAGAGCAGGGTGGTTAGGGGCCGCAGGCCTGATATGTGGGAGCACGTCCCATTTATATAGGTATTGAGACAATTCGGCCTAGTACAGACAATTCTGACTACCTACAGGCCTTACAGGTGAGACAACAGAGAGACTGATCTACCAATTTTGATCTCGACAGATCCATTGAGAGAGGCCCCACCCTCCATAGACAGTGATGATAACGCTGGAGTGGATGATGGTTATGTGGCATGGTATGCAACAGAGCTACCACGACACCTTCCGACATCTATAGTTGCCGAAGATGAGGATATGGCTATAGTGCTGGAGAGACTGGAGGGAGAGCATGCCACCCTGACACATACACACCAAGCAGCTGTCGAGAAGATCATAGCTCTGACAGAGGAGAGGGATGCCCTAATTTTGGAGAGAGAGACTGCTCACCAAGAGTGAGATACAGCGATCCAGCAGAGGGATCACTACCATCGACATAGGGAGGCCCTCAGGGCCAAATATGGTGATACAGGTACCATGTCAGAGTCTGGGACACATGGCATGACTGTAGGAGGGGCACCACCACCAGCACTAGCAGCACCACTACTGGCACCTAGTATCATGAGCCTAAGTACATATCAGTCTCTCCTCGCTGAGGTGAGATACTACGAGGATGTCCTAGCACAACATGCCCCAGATGTGCCTCAGTACGGGGCGAGGAGGAGATCAGTGACAGCCACAACGAGCGGGGTATCAGAGGGAGGGAGCACCGGGAGAGACTGAGGTGGGCAGAGGCCTCCAATAGCAGGTGTGTATAGCTCGATAGGTGATGGCTAGGAGAGACAGCCTGGTCCAAAGGAGGGTGGAGGAGATAGTGTTTTCCACGTATCAGATTTCACGATATAGAGATTGATGTATTTTGTATCAATGTAGTGATGTAGCCTCGATTGGAAGGCATTTTATAGATGGCTTGATTAAGAGCCACCCATTTTTTGTTATACAGACACTCATGTATATATATATAGATTCATCATTTCCTTTGTCATATAATTGTTCTCATGCTTTTAATTTTGATATACATGGATAGATGTAGCGTAATTATGATGGATATAGACATAGACCGATAGATGATGAATAGATGTGATGGGATAGACATAGATGTAGAGGATATAAATAGATGTGATTTGATGTGATTGATATGTGGATTTAATTTGGATGAGAAAATAGATATAGATAGATGTAATGTTACTTGGCATGGACAAGTGTTTAGATGATGTGATTGATAGGTGAGAGTTGATAGTTGGAATGGATTTGATATTTTTGAGATTTTAGTTAAATTTTGATGAAAATAGATAGATAGATAGACCCACATGTGTTTATAATAGAGGCGATGAGATGTGTTTTGGACAAAGTAGATCAGATGAAATTAGATAAATGATAGAGTTTGATTAAATTAACATGTTAAATGTTAATTTAACTGGATGAAATAATTGGAAATACTCTCTGTGAGAGTCAAGGATGTAATGAAAATGACCTTGATTAGTAATAAAGGAAATACACCCTTATAAGAAAAAAAATGATAAGCTGGACTCCCAACCGACCATAAATAGAATTTGGATAGGAAACCAAAAGATCATGCATCCAAGGCCCTATATGAGGTTAAAATAAACCTGACACTAACTAGCCGCAAACTAGATTTAGGAGGGAAATGGAAGGAGTAATAAGTAGGTATCTTGTCGAAATTTACAAGGGACAGAATACATGTTCATACTGGGAAAATACGATTCTCCATATGATCGACAAAAGGTCTTATATCTCAGCTTCATGATTTCTGGCAGAAAAGCAAACTAATCAATGTGGGAAGTTTTCTAGATATAGAAAGACTGATCAATACGGGAAGTCTTTCAGGGATGCTAAAAGGTGTACAAACTGACTGAAAGGCTGATCAATGTAAGAAGCCTTGAGTATTCCTTTGAGAAATAGCCATCCTTCAAAGGAATGGTCTGTATTTTGAATTTTAATGATAGCCATCCTTTGAGGGCATGGTCTATATCTTTTGATTCATTTGATTGTATGGATAGCTGTCCTTCAAGGTATCAGTCTATCTTGTTTTTTTTTTGGATAACATCTTTTTTTTTTCTTTTTTTTGAAAAACTTTTTGGAAGAAGCTGAGTTTAGACCTAGATAGATCAGATAGAGGGGAAGAAAATGTATAAAGATCACGCACTCATGCCCCAAGTAGATCCGATTAAGATAAGCACTTGGGACAAATGAAGCAGTGATTAAGGTATTCCTACCATGAGGAGAAACATATCTAAAAGAAAAATGCTATGAGTAGAGCTGCGATACTCATATTTAAGGTAAAAAAGACAATAGGTGGAGAACCACATAGTTTCGAATCACCATGAAAGTATATGATTGGTTGTTAGATGGATGAAAGATCTGTCTTGCGACTAAATTTGTGTAAGATATATTTTAACAATAGAAGGGCCGTAGATGCAAGGCATTAAGAGGTTCCACTTCAGGTATACCATCCATGGAAGATAGATGATAATCCCCAGACCCATATTTATGAGTGATAATGTACGGACCCATCCAGTTGGGAGAAAACTTACCACGCTGACTCCTTTCGAGTGTAGTGACATTTTGGTTTTCTTTAAGAACAAGATCACCAATTTTGAAGTCACGGTGCTGCAAGTGCTTGTTATAAGCATGTTTGACACACTCAAGATAGATTTGATGATGTTCAAGAGCGTTGAGATGCCGCTCATCTAATAATTCAAGTTGTGCTAGATGATTTTGATGATAGCCCTCATCAGAGAAAAATTCTCTGAGAGAAACACGGAGAGATGGGATTTGGACTTCCAAAGGAAGAACAACCTCAGACCCATAGACGGGAGAGAAGGGAGTAGCACCAGTAGGAGTATGAATGCTAGTCTGATAAGCCTAGAGAGCAAAAGGGATATGTAAATGCCAATCCCTACCAGCTCGACTAGTTACCTTTGCGAGGATATTACGCAAATTTTTATTGGAAGCTTCGGCCTGGCCATTAGCTTGAGGATAGTATGGAGAATAAAATCTGAGTTTGATATTGAAAGCATTGTAGAGGTTCTGCAAATCAACATTCTTGAAAGACTTACCATTATCTATGATGAGTTTGTGTGGAACACCAAAGCGACAAATGATGTGTTGATAGACAAAATCAACTATGGGTTTAGCTTTTGTTGAAGAAAGAGGGATAGCTTCCACCCACTTAGTAAAGTATTCAGTGGCAGTAATGATAGAATGATGACGTTGTGAAGAACAGGGATTGATGAGACCAATGAGATCAAGACCCCATTGCGAAAAAGGCCACAAATCTGCTGTAGGTTGTAAAGCTTGACTAGGGATATGTGTGAGATTGGAATGTTGTTGACACTTGACACATTTCTTAGTGTATTCACAACAATCTCGATTAAGAGAAGTCCAATAATATCCCAAACGTAAGATGTGTTTAGCTACGGCCAAGCCACTAAAATGTCCACCACAGATACTGTCATTGACCTCCTAGATAGCTTTAGATGATTCAAGGGTTTTTGAGGCACCGAAGCAAAATACCATCAAAGCCAATTTTATAGAGGATCCTACCTAGAATAGTATAGCGATTAGCGCGTAGGATAAAAGATCTTCTACCATTGGAAGTCAGATCTAGAGGAAGCAATGAATGAGATAGATAATCAACAATCTGTTGATACCACTCATCCTGAGTATGGGTTGTGACAACATGGATTGAAGTTAGTTGCCTAAGATGAGATGGTTGATCTAATTGTTGCACAGCCACATAAAGTCGCGAGTCCTCAGTAAAAGGTGGGATAAGCGAGGCTAACGAAGCCATTGTATCTACGAATCGATTCACATTACAAGGAATAGCTTGGATAGTGAATTTATCGAAATATTGGAGTTGAATGAGAATGATATCATGATATTTTTGAAGGATATCATTCTTGCATTGATAGACGCCCATGACTTGATTAACGATGAGTTCATAATCACCAAAGATGTCAATATGACGAGTGCCGAGATTAATGGCATTTTGAAAACCCAAGACAAGAGCTTCATATTCAATCATATTATTGGTGCACTCAAATTTTAGTTTGTGTGCGACTGGGATAGGCGTACCCCAAGGAGGAATCATCACAAAACCTACACCTCCCCCTTTCTGGCATTTGGATCCATCAAAGAAGAGATTTACTTTAAATGGAGACAGACCAAAATCAATTTGTTGGATATATTCATCGGGGAATTGAGCAAGGGGGGCTTGAGTGTTCGGAAGAGGTGCATCAGCTAATTGATCTGCAATGACCTGACCCTTGATAGAATTTTGCGGGATAAACTCGAGATCAAATTATGTCATAAGCATGAGCCAACGAGTGATACGATCATTGTGATAGGGCTTCACATGAATTGTCTTGAGTGGATTGAAACTTGTGACAATGTAAGTTTTGTGATTAAGGAGGTAATGAAAAAGCTTAGAAGTTGTGAAGAAGAGAGCACAACATAGCTTTTCAGCTTCGGAATAACGTGTTTCATACTCATGGAGGGTGCGACTGATGTAATAGATAGCTTTTTCTTTACCGCAAGCGTCCCGATGAGAGATCATGGCTCCCAGAGCATGGTCAGTCATAGAGATATAAAGATAGAAAGGATCCCCCTCGCGTGGAGGTGTAAGCACAGGTGGAGAAAGAAGATAAGCTTTGAGATCATCAAAGGCATTTTGGCAATGCTCATCCCATTTAAAATGAACATTCTTATGGAGGAGATGATGAAAAGGTTGACAACGGTCCGACAATTGTGAGATAAAATGACGCACTGATTGAAGACGTCCTTGGAGATTGCGGAGTTTCTTTAAGTTAGAAGGGGGAGGCATCTCAAGGATAGCTTTTATTTTTGCGGGGTCTACTTCAATACCTCTAATGGAAATGATAAAACCTAAAAGTTTACTAGTGAGAATGCGAAACACGCACTTAGATGGATTTAGACGAAGAAAAAAGTGAATAAGCCTCTCAAAGAGAGGTGCAAAAATGAAAATATGATCCTGATGACACTTGGATTTACCGAGGAGATCTTCAACGTAATCTTCCATAGTTTTGTGTAAGAGATCATGGAAGATGTAGGTCATTGCTTGCTGATAGGTTGCTCCTGCGTTCTTAAGACCAAAAGGCATGACACGATAACAAAAGGTCCCCCAAGGAGTTATGAAAGAAGTCTTATGTTGGTCTTCTGGTGCGATGAGAATTTGATTATACCCAGAGAAACCATCCATAAGAGAAAGCATCTCATGACCCGCAGTTAAATCCATGAGTTGGTTGATATTAGGTAGAGGAAAATCATCTTTTGGACAAGCAAGATTAAGATCTCGGAAGTTAGTACAAATTCAAATTTTCCTAGTAGCTTTAGTTACTGGTACTACATTGGAAACCCATTGTGGATAATCGATGGGTTCGATGAAGTTAGCCAAGAGCAAGCACTGCAATTCTTCTTTAATAAGAAGGGCTACTCTAGGGTGCATTTTACGCAATTTTTGTTTAACCGGTTTGATGTCGGGAAGAGTAATGACATTATGGACCACGATATCGGGATTGAGTCCTGGCATATCCTCATATGCCCAAGCAAAGGCTTGATGATGGTTGGAAAGAAAAGTGGTAAAGTCTCCTAACTCCTGTGGATTAAGGGATTGGACGACCTTAATGATGCGAGGGTCTTTAGAAGTCCCTATATTAAGGTCGACAGTGGCTTCGTTGAGAAGCGTAGATCTGTCAAAAGGAATGGTTTTAGGAAGATAGGAATCCTCTGCCCCCAGATAGGTGAGGACAGAATCAACATCTGCACAGTGGATAGTGTTGATAGTAGGAGAGTCATCTCCAACTATTTCAGGGAAAATTAATTGTATAGAAGCGGACTTGTCATTAGTCTTATAGGCTAGTGGCCCTAAGGAAATGGTATTGACTAAAAAAAATTTAGACGGGATGGAAATGGTGTCGTCCACATCAAGTGATGCTTCTGACTTAGCGGGAGAAGATGGTTCCTCAATAGGAAGAGGCTCATCGAGAACAATGACAGTGGCTTTTAAAAGAGGTTTAAATCCTAAACCAAATTTTTGATGTGGCTTGAGAGTTGGAATGGACGTGAGGTCATGCACACCTTGTTCATATTTACCCAAGCCAAAGCCCTTCCACATGAATCGATATAAATAAGTTTTTGCAAACGTGGGATTCTGTAGACAATCGAACCCTGTTAAATAAGGTTTGGTCCTAGGAGGAGAATCTGGGTGATAGTGAGGCGTATCAAGACCACCGTAAATGAAATTAGTCTGTTGATTGGGCAGACCAATGGTGACAATGCGACCAAGACCTGGCTGATATTCAGGAAGTTTTCTGGTCTACCATACTCACTAGGTTTGAGATGGGCATCAAAAGAAAGGAGAGGAATCTCTCCCAGTGAGAAACGCTATAATGTCTCTTCTAGATTTTGTAAATCTGGTAGTTTGGTTGCAGGTATAGAAGAAGATGAGGCCCCGTCAGGAGAACAAGCATTTTCCTTTAGAGGGGCAGACCTTGTGGTCATGTCGCATTGTGCGGAAGCAAAAGGATCTCTTGGATGAGTATAGATTTTGCCCTCATATTGATATTTTAAGCATCGATGGAGGGTGGATGGGACACAATGCATTGCACAAATCTAGGAGCGTCCGAGGATCATATTATAGTGGAATTTCCCTTCAACAATGTAAAATAGTTCGTGAAGCAGCTTCTTACCTACTCGAATGGGTAGGACCACAGTTCCTAAAGTAACTGCTAGCTGATCGTTAAATGATCGAAGAGCGAAAGGCGGGGGTGAAACTACGTTCTTCGGTAACTTAAGTTGCTCAAATGTGTGTGAGGAGATGAGGTTGAGTGTAGCACCACTGTCGATCATAATGCATTTTAATGTAGTGTTGTCGATTTGGTTTGTGATAAAGAGGGGAGCCTCCAAATCCTCGGAAGAAAGGGAAGGAATTTTTGAATCTTCAAAAGAAATGGTGGTTGATGGTCTATTCAATACAACAACCATCTTGAAGGGTTGGGGCTCATCTGAATTCACTGCGATGCGACGTAGAATATCAATCAGAGCCTGGTGATGTTGCGGAGAGGATTGAATGAGGTCAAAAAGAGACATTTTGACCGGAGCCTGGGTGAGTTGTTTCATAACACTCTCCTCAACTGACAGGGGAATTTGAGCCCGAGGTGTAACACGAATAGAGACCCGAGGTCTCGGGGCTAATGAGGAAGGAAGAACTCCTTCGGGGGCTACAGAAATGACAACCCGTGGTCGAGATGCTATAGATGAGGATGGATTATCATACTGTTGGGTTCTAGTGGTGATATGAATTGTTTCGATTTGAGAAGGTGGAAGATCAATTGGAGTGGAATCACTAGAAGTAGAGGTCTGAGTATATTGTTGGGGCTCAGATGGAGCTAAGATGACAGGAGATACTTATTCCTCCTCCTCTTCCAGCAAAAGATCAATTTCTTCCAAAAGGCTATTGACGACAGATTGAAGAGCTTTACATCCCTTGGTATCATGACCCAGGGTACGGTGGTAAGCACAAATCAAATCAGAGTTAAACCAGGTAGGTTTAACTCCTTTAGGGTTATAGGGTTTAATCGAAGGAAGAGATATGGATGAAGATTGGATAAGTTGGTGAAGGATTTCAGTATAGAACCCGGTAGACAAAGATGAGGATAGAGATGATGAAGGTGCCTCTTTTACTTTAACAGACTACCGAGGTAAAAGAACCTGTATGTTTGGTTTGACAGTCTTTAAGGGATCATCTTATTTTTTTGGACATCTGGAGGAGCAGCCTTGGGCACTTGAGATGGAAGTAAGTGAGACATGATTGATTTTGATGGAGTAGGAGCCCCTAAAATAGATTTTGAAGATGGACATGTGACAAGTGTTGTGGTCTTCAGAGATAAGGGAGGCTGCTTGGTAGAAACTAATGATGATTTAGATAATGTCGATTTAGATGAGGGAGAAGCTCCCAAAGTAGGTATAATCGGAGGAACAGAGGGTGCCCTAGTTTTTGGTAACGAAGATGATGATTCTGATAAAAGAGGTGACGTCTTTTTAGTATGTAAGTCCAATTTTTGAGGTGCTGGTGAAGAATTTGTTGTATAAGAAGATGATGGTTTTGATAAGTTTGCAGAAGAAGACGCCTTCTCAGCGGAAAAATCCAATATTTTATGAGGCGCAGAGAGATATTTTTGTGGGAAAGCACCAAGAGTCTTGATGGTTCGAAATATGGGCTTTCCTTTTTCAGGGATGGTGACAATTTCAACTGCATAAGGTGATTGTAACCTTTTCAAGGGAAGCAAATGGGGAGGTACTGATGATGCAATGTTAGATTTTGGTTGTCTCAGTCTAATTTTAGGAACCAAGTGTATAGGTGTCGGTACTACTTCTTTAGATTTCCCCTTAATAGGCAAAGCAACATTGGTGATGGAAGAAGTGAGTAATGAAGAAGTAGTTCCTTGTGAGGGAACTACTTCTGGTACAGTAATTATGGGTGAAACTACTATAGGAAAGGAAACAGGAAGAGTCAAAATCGAAGACGCTTCCGTCGAAGTTGGTACAACTATAGGTACGTTCACCAATGGCATAGTCATAGCAAAAATGGGAGAAACAAAAGTAGATGTATCCACGATGGAAACTCGAAGGGATGTAATTGCCTCGAGCATTGAAAGAATGTCTGACAATGAGGCAGATGAGGATGATACTATCTCAGGTATGGACAAAAGATTAGACAAAGAAGCAGAGAGAGTTGAATCCATATCTAACAATGTTGGAATATGAAAAGACGGGCTATCTGAAGATGGTGGAATCCCAATGATTAACGAAGCGGAAGGAGGTTCTAATTCGGTCGATGTGTTCACAGATGGCTTAGTTTTAGAAGAAGATTCTTCAGTAGAGATGAAGCTGATAGTATGAGTGTTTGGTTTTTGAGACTTTGAAGCATCATGGTTTGGGGAATGATTGGGAAAAGGTTGCTTAAAAACATCCAGCGCTTGATTTTGGGGAGCATTTGGGTTATCTAGAATGAGCTCACCTTTATCAATGAATTTTTGGACAAGATTTTTGAAGGTCTGACATCGTTCGATGTCATGACCTTTGGTTTTATGATAATGACAGAAGTCATTTTCCCTATACCAGAATGAATGTTCTTGGCTTTCATCAATATTCCTAATGGGGGGAAGTTCGATCATGTGGACTTCTAACATTTTTTCCAGGATAGAAGCATATGATTCCCCCAACGAAGTGAAAGATCGAGATGACGAGGACCCTTTTCAAGAAGATGAGGAGTATCTTCATGGTGTTTGATTAGAAGTGTTATCGTCTCGTGATGTTTTTAATACGATAGCGTTGGTGGATCCTTGATTCTTGTCTTTAGAAGTGGAAGGATTTGATTTGGTAAACCGAGAAAAATCTGGTTTAGATTTAGAGCGAAGTTTTAACTTCCCTTGTTCAATGGTGCGAGACTCAAGTTTGCATGCCATAGTAAAGGATTCTTCAAATGTATGAAAGGTCTGGATCCTTAAAGTGGAAGAAATATGATTAGCAAAAGATCGAGTAAACAACTTGATCTGTTGGGATTGAGGAAGGGAGAAAGACAATTGGTTTATTATCCCTCTCCAACGAGCGACAAAGTCTACAATAGACTCATCATTGAATTGACGAATGTTATAAAGATTTGTAATCGAGATCTTATGCTTGATATTTATTGAAAAAATTTCAACAAACATCTGGGCCAATTGAGAGAAAGAAAACAAGGAATGTTGAGGAATGTTATTATACCAGTCTAAAGTAGGACCTGCTAGAGACAAAGGAAAAGTACAGAGCATAAGCTCTTGATCCTAGACTATGAGGTAGCAAGCATGTTTGAATGCTCACAAATGCTGTTGAGGGTCCTCCCGACTATGAAATTTTGAAAATTTAGGAAGTTCCCATTGGGGAGGATAAGGCTTAAAAGCCATTGAGGGGTGAATGGGTTCATTACAAAATTCTTCAAAAGAGTATGAAGGATGAGCCCCTTTGGTGGAGGCTTCCAAGTCTATGATTTTATTGAGAAGAATTTGAACCACGTCAGATTGAGGAGGAGGCACACTGGCATGTCCTACATAAGAAGCAAATGGTGGATGTTGTTGAGGTGTTAACGGGGGATTCATCTGTTGATTGATAGGATGATAAGAGGAAGAACCAGGCATTCTGGGTGACACCAAGTGGGGTATTTTTTGTGAAGGAGCCTGTGTATAGGAAGGCTGTGAGATAATAAGTGGTTGAGAAAATGAAGGTTGGAGGACGGACAAAGCCTGTGATTGGTGGAATCCTATGCTTGTTGACTGAATCGGAACAAATTGAGGAACATGGGTGCTGATTTGATTGGACATGATGGGGAACAAGACATGAAAGAGGATTTTTACTGCCAAATTAGTTATAAAGGGTGCCAATGCTAGAGGATGGGCGAAGGTAACTGTTGCTGGAACATTGGAAGAAAAACCCACTGGAGGACGAGAAGCAGGAACCAACTGACTAGTCAAAGGGGGTTGACTCATAAAGAGGTACTGACCCTGGGACACAATGGATGGCATAGATGAATTAATAGCAATATGTGGGTGCACAGATGCACCCATTATAGCCAGAGAAGAGGACTTCTTAGAAGTAGGTTGTGGAATAGTCGAGGTAACTGCGGCGTTAGGAATAGGTAAGACTATTTGAGAACTAGTCGATATGGTCGGTGGAAGAGAAAAAGGAGGCATTGGTGCGCCACCCTCCTCCGTGGCTTGAGGTGAGAAAAATGATGCTAACTATTCTACAAAAGCCTGGGATGGTTCACGAGAATAATCGTACACTTGCTGGATTGGTGGTCCCTGATCAAATATTTGAATAGAATTTTGTACTAGGTAGTCCATGAGGACTACCGGATTACGATCAAGGAGCGCCTGAAATTCAGGATCCCCATGAGGAACATACTCTAAGTCAGAAGCAGATGATATTTCTGAAGGACTAGGGGAAGCTGGACGTGATGGGGTTGCTATGGCCTGATAGAAAGGATTATATGACCAGGATGGGGAGCCAACTAACAACAGTCCCGAGGAAGACCTGAGGGGTGCCAAAACATCCACACTAGCAGTGATATCAGAAGAAGAAGGGGCTAGTTGAGCCATTCTTCTAGATTGTAACCGAGTGATGACCATCATAAACAAGCAGAAAAGAATATTGACCTAACTAATGCACAAATAATTCAAGCAGCGTAGGTGATTATCTCTTTTAAGTTTTTATGCTTTTAAGAAAGAAAATATTAGGGAAGGCCTTTTAGAACAGGAACTACTTAGATAGCCAAAATAAGGATGGTTTGGGGGATGTTTTGGTGAGGAGTCCCGAAGGCACTTTAGTAAAAGACCGGTACGTGGCTTGATATAGGGCCTACCCCCGCACTTCACACACTGCTGCGATAAGGGAGTCGAGTGCTTTGCCAATATATACTAGAACTTCCGTGAATTTATAGCACTGCCCGAGTACCACGTAGGCTCTTCCTCTTGGATGTCACTTCCAAGTAGGTGAGGCCAGGGAAAGAATTTTTGTTTAAATTCTTTATACCTAGTGATTTTGGCTTTGTGTGCAAGGGTGAAAAATAAAAATCAAATAGTGTCACTACCGATTTTGATCAATTTTCTAGCCTAATTAAAACTAGATGAAAAACATACAACAGAAATGAAAAAGAAAGAGTTCTTTTTTAAGAACTTAAAAACGAAGTGTTTGATTTCGATGAAGACAAGTCAAATAGATTCTTTCCCAAATGCGATTAAATTCTTTTTAAGCACCAAAAATTGAAATGTTCGAATGTGATAGACAACAAACAAAGAAAGTTTTTTTTTTTTCCTTTTTTTTTAGTTCCTAAAAAGGAGAAAACACCGTAAAAGAGAAATACCTGTAGATTTAGCTCTCCAAGTTGTGTGGACTTCAAAAAGCGTGTTGTTGAGCTCTTCCCCTTGAACAATACCATGAACAAGTAAAGTGCTCCGCAAGAAAAGGTTAAGCAAACACCAAACAAAATCCAGAAAGATATATCCAGATAATGGTGAAACAAAAATTTCTATTTTAAGGAACTAGAAAAATTTCAAGGAAATAACAATTTCGCATAAAGAGATGGATCAAACATGCAATATTGAAATCAAAATGAAATATTTACTAATTTTATAAATAAAAATTGGAATTGAAATTTGTAAAAATAGAACAAACCTAACTTTGCAAATTCAGAAATGAAAGAAGCAAGATTGAAACGATGAAAGGAAATGCTTAAGCAGAACTGATAAAAATCAGTGAAGAAAAAGAACAAAGCTCAAAACTAGAAAAGAGATGAACTTACCAATAAGGGACTTTGGTTAGGTCCCATCGGGTGTGCCAGAATGTTGATCAAGAATTTTACGCTTGTTACCTATCCAAATTAATGTACCAAACTAAACACAAAAACCTTGAAAAACTCAAATGAAATTGATACCTGATGGACAAGATCCGAAGATGTAGACGGATAAGGAATCCGATGTAGATAAGACGAGAACACACGAAAAATTCTGCACAGTAGATCCAAGTAACCTACGAGACACTGATGCTTGACAGAAAAAGACCACATTAAAAGATATTTAGGTGGACTGCCCAAGAAGCGGGTCCAGGAAGCAATAAGCTCCCTCGGCGGATGTCAGTCCACATTTTTAATTAAGTAAAGAAGCATACATGATAAAAGATGTATGTATAGGACTAGATTTTCTGATCAAAGTAATAAACAGAATCTAAACAGCAGACAAAAAGCAACAGAAAACAGGGAACTGTGAAAAAAATGCTGGATTTGTGTTACCTGTGTCCTTTTACCTGTCTGCAGGATGATCGGCGTCAATTATGTAGAATCGGCGTCGACTGGTTTAGATCGGTGTCGACTGATATAGATCGGCATCAATCCGAGACAAAGTGCGAGAAGGTTTGGGAATCATAAAATGAAGGCAAGATCATCAACGTCTGTTGCATCTGCAGAAGCCGAAGAGATACTGATAAGGCTCCACCTGTGCTGGATGCAGGAACAGAGTCACCAGAAAATCAATGGAGACGTGTAATGTTGATGTGGTAAGAGCAGAGTAATGGTGCTCCTCTCAGGGATTGATTTGGACAAGATTCACTCTCACTCGATAAATAATGTTCAAACTTGATGCTCAAAACTCTCTCGTTCTCTCTGTCTGATTCACTATCTATCTCACCGTCTAATTCTCTCTCTTATAATCTGTGTCTAACTAGAACTAAGTTTTGGGCCTCTATTTGTAATCGGCACCGATTGATAATAAATTTGCACCGTTCTGAAAAATTGGTGTCGACCGAGTAACGGTCGGCGCTAATCATGAAACAGACTCCCGAAATGGCCAAAAGGAGTGATTTCTGGAAAGATAAGAGTGATCCCTCCACCTCAAATACGGGAAATATCCCGCTGCTTGGTTTGGGAGGAGAAATAGGGGGGATATATGGATAAAATAGATATGGGGTAGATAAGTGGTTGGGATACATGTAAAAAGGTGTAATTAAATAGTTAATACTTAATTACTCACGGGTAAAACAAAATGGGGTGAATTAAACTTAGGATAGGTGTTTAAATCATAAATTGAATAATACCCCAAGGGGATAGTGGTGATATAAACGTGCCCCAGGTTACCTGAGAGAGCAAATGCGCACGAGGGACAATAAATTGGATAACCAATTTTAGGTGTCTACAGTAAATGCACAAGGGCAGACAAGAATAGCTCCTAGACCAACTCAAATACCAATTGTTGTTGCCCACATGCAAGGGATGAATATGCAATACAAGGGATAAAAAAGAGATCCTTCATCACCATTTAGTATCATTGATCAAATGAAGAAGACAAATGTAAATATATCAATGTGGGAATCCCTATCTATCCTAGGCTAGAGAGATTTGCTACAAGATGCCATGAAGGACTAGCCAACTTCGAATCAGCAAGTCCAAATGCAAGAGAAGGTGCTCACAAATGCTACCTAGCCTGAAGGGAATCATGGAGGACAGCAAAGTAAAATGCTGAAGACCCCTCCTTTTTATGTCTCATTAATCATTGGAAACCAATTGATGCACAATTGTATGATTGATTCCGGGGCAAGTAGCTCAGTGATGCCCAAGAAAATAGCTGATTAGCTAGGACTTCAATATGAAACCATATCCAAAGGGGTAGTGTAGTTGGATGGGACAGCAGTAACAACAGTTGGGGTGATTAGAAACTTGAGTCTTACCTTGCATGCATGTCCAAATGTTGTTGTTTTACAAGATGTATCAATTATAGACCTTCCACCACTCTTTTCCCTATGTTTGTCAAGAGATTTCACAGCCAAGATTGAAGGATATTTGTCTACTGATTGGTCACACATGTTGTTCAGAACGAGGTATGGAACCAAAACTACAATCAGGTCTGAACCTATTTCAAACTTCCACATTGAGCACTACACTCCAAGTCAGATCAATGCCAACTGTTCAACATTTAATCAAGAAGATCACCCAAGCACTAATGAAGCTGACACCAAGGTTGGAAGCATCCTGGGAATCCTAACTCTTGAGAAGGCAAGCAAGGTGCATGCTTTTGATCCTTATCAAGAAATAGAAGAATCTGAGCTGGGAGTATATTGCATACATGAAGAAAATCAGCCCATTCCTAGCATCACCAAGCCAGACCACAAGGATGAAAATGAGGTATGGCAGTTGTTCTTTGATGGATCAAGGAGTAGAAAGGTGCAGGAGGGGGAGCCATGCTGGTTTCACCTCAAGGAGTAAGGTATTATTCAGCTTTTAGGTTTCAGTTTGCGTGCTCAAATAACACTGCTGAATATGAAGCCTTAATACAAGGATTGCATTGGGAAATCAAGAGAGGAATAAAGAACTTGCAAGTCTTCGTGACAGTGAGTTGATTGTCAACCAGGTCAAGGGGTTTTAGAATGATGTCAGAAAATGATCTACTACTCAAGTGCTACAAGAACAAGGTGTGGGACCTCATTGAAGATTTTGAGGGTTTTGACATCAAATCAATTCCTAGGAAAGAGAACCAAGCTGCTAATAGGCTTGCAGCAGTTGGGGCAGCCTTTGACATTGTGGAGAGCATTCAAAAATATAAGGTACAACCAAACATCCACGTGATTGTAAGGCCTTCAGTGCCGGACAACAACGTAAGTTGGCAAGTGTTTGAAAATGATCAACAAATCATCCATTTCTTGCAAGAAGAGGCTGAGTTCTCAGCTAAAAATCAGGAAAAGTTGGAGCAACAGTATGGTGATCAAGTGATATAGCTGAGAACCAACAAACTACCAAAGGTACTTATTACTTTGGAGTCCATTTTCAATCCTAATGATTAGTTTAGGAAGGAGAAAGCAAACATCCAAGTGAAGAGAGAAGATTCAGTATCCATCTCAGTGGAAGAAGGAAAATCACTCCAAGTTGGCAAAATGACAACTGAGCAAGAAAGGTATGAGTTCATAAAACTTTGTCAAGAGTTCCCTGACATGTTTTCTTAGAGCTATGAAGATTTGAAAGGTTTCAATCCCAAGTTAGCTCAACACACCATTGAATTGGACCTGAATATTAAACCCATCAGGAAAAAACAAAGGCCAGTCAATCCACACATAGAGCCTCTCATGAGGAAGGAATTGAATAAGTTGATAGAATCAAGAATCATATTCCCAATCAAGCATTCTAGTTGGGTTGCCAACTTGGTCCCAGTTAGGAAGAAGAGTGGGGAAATCAGATTGTGTGTTGATTTCAGAGATTTTAATAGAGCATCTCTCAAGGACCATTACCCACTCCCTTCTATGGAGCAAATTTTTCAAGTGGTGGCTAGCTCTGAGAGGTTTTCACTACTTGATGGCTACTCGGGCTACAATCAGATTATGGTGAAGGAAGAAGAAGATCAGTTCAAGACAACCTTCACAACAAAATGGGGAACTTATGCACATAGGAAAATGTCATTTGGGCTATCCAACGCTAGAGCTACCTTCCAAAGAGCAATGGACATGGCATTCAAAGGTTTGATTAACAACATGGTGTTGATATACCTTGATGATATCACCATTTTTTTTTTTTTTTTTCAAAGAATGCAGCAGACCACCTCTCTCATTTGAGACAAGTCTTCTAAAGGTGTAGGAGATTTAGAGTGTCTTTGAATCCTAAGAAGTGTATCTTCCTAGCACATGAAGGAAAGCTCCTTGGCCATATTGTCTCCAAAGAAGGATTAGTAATTTCTAGATCCGTAGAGAGGGTTGAAGCCATAAGAGCACTACCATTACCAAGCCACAAGAAGGCCCTTCAGAGTTTTTGGGGAGAATAAAATTTGTTTGGAGGTTTGTCCCAGATTTTGTAGCCCTTGTCAAACCTATCACCAAAATGTTAAAGAAAAGCATGGCTTTCAAGTGGACAGCAGAAGAAGGCAATGAGAGTTTTGTAGCAATCAAAGAAGCCATCTCCCAAGCACCAACTCTCATCAACCCAGATTTCTCCAAGGATTTCATCCTCTATGCATTTGGAGGTAATGATACTATTTCTACCATTTTGGTACAAAAGAACAAGGAAAATTATGAGCATCCAATTGCTTTCTTCAGCCAAATCCTAGATGACTATGAGGTGAGATATTATTTTATTGAGAAGCATGTACTTGCAGTAATCAGAAGCTTGAAGAAATTCAAGCATCTAGTCTCAAAAAATAAGGTTCAGTTGTTGGTCTCTCATGCGGGAGTAAAGGACTTCCTCCTCAACAAGGATTTGAATGAGAAAATGGTAGGTTGGATCACTCGTGTCATGGAGTATGGCATTGAGATCAAGGTCACCAAGTTGGTAAGAGGAAAAGGATTGTGTGAGCAGCTGATTCTGGGCAAGCAAAAAGGAGTATGCAATAAAGTAGAGGCTATTTTGACAGTTCAAGACAACCATGTGCAAGGTAACACTCAAGAAGAGGATAATATTGTCCCCACTCCTTGCTAGACCAAAGGTATAATGCACTTCCTAAGCACAGGCCTATGCCCTCCAGAGATGAACAAAACCTGACACTTCAGATTGCAGGCTGTCCCATATGCCATAGTAGACGGTGTTTTGTTCAAAAAAGATGTGAATGGAGTACTGCTGAGATGCATTAGAACAAATCAGATTCATAGGGTGTTTGGAAGAGTTCCATGGTGGACCAGTTGGTGGTGGTAATTTTGCACCAAGAGTGACATCTCTAAAAATCATGAAGGCTAGTTATTATTGGCCCAAGATTTTCAGTGATTGCTTTGCGTGGATCAAAAGGTGCAAGAATTGTGCATTCTTCACAGGTAAAGAGAGGATTTTTGCCCTTCCATTGCATCCAATTTCAATTGACCAACCATTCATGAAATGGGGTTTGGACTTCATTGGAGTCATTAATCCCAATTTAAGCCAAGGGTATAAGTGGATTTTGATAGCCACAGACTAGTTCACCAAGTGGACTGAAGCAGTAGCACTCAAGGAAGCAAATGAGTCTAGCATATTAGACTTCTATGAAGGGATAGTAACCAGATTTGGCATACCTGCTACAATAATCTTAGATAATGCATTAGCATTCATTAGATCCAAGGTGATTGAGTGGGTTGTCAAGAAAGGGATCTAACTAAGTACTTCATCAAACTACTACCCTCAGGGTAATGGCTAGGCTGAATCTACAAACAAGAACTTGTTGAGGATCATTAGGAGGACTCTTGATGAGAATCAGAGGTCTTGGCATACCAAACTGAAATCAGCCTTATGGGCTGATAGGATAACTCCCAAGAGATCCACAGGTAACTCTCCATTCAGGCTTGTTTATGGAAGAGAGGCAATCTTGCCCATGTCACTTGAGTTTCCAACATTGGAAGTCATGAAACAATTGGAGTTGTTAGAGTTTGAGCCCATGGAAGTCAGATATGTAGAATTGATGGAGCTCCAAGAGATCAGAGATCAGGCATCCCAAGCAATGGAGAAGGATCAAACTTTGATCAAAAAAACCTTTGATAGGAAGGCCAAGAGTATATCTTTCCAAGTTGGAGATCTAGTCTTAAAATGGGATGCAGATAGAGCAAAACTAGGAAGGCATTCAAAATTTGATGCCATTTGGAGTGGCCCATACATGGTCACAAAGTTTAAGGACATCAATGCCTTCCAATTGTCTTCATTGGATGGCGAAGAACTGTAGATTCCAGTCAATGGAATCTATCTAAAGCATTGCTACTAAGGGGAAATTCTCCACCTTGTAAATATTAGCTTAGGTTTTCATTCCTCTAAGTGCTTGTGCACATTGTTTTGCTGTAGGTTAGTTTACTTTCCCTAAGTGCTTTGGCACAGCTTGCTATTCCTGGGAATGTGTTTGCAGGCCTTACTCCATTAGGTGATAATCCATCTTCCTCCTTGCAATTTTCTAGTCAGTTGGGGTATTAAACAAAGAATCAGGTGACTCCATGCCCAATGTATTGCTTCAGGAAACTGGTAACTTCATCCAACAGGTAGATGACCCCTCTGAGTCACCAAAATTGTTACCCAAAATGTGCCCCCTACTCATTTTCTGGCTAACTCCTTTCATCTTTCCATCTCTTGTGCCTCAGACATAAAATTTTACTTTTCAGGCACTCAAAATCTTCTGGAAATGGCACCATTGGATAGATCTCTTTCTCAGCTTTCCAAAAAGGTAAAGTTTTCCTCCTAACTCCACGTATTTTTCAAGTTATGGCTTGGCGGAGTTTTTGTGGCAAATTTTCCCCTAGAAGGCCCACAGCCAATCAGGATGTGCCATGTGGCACCTGGAGTGGTGAAACGTGGGGAAAATTTGAAAAAAATTCCAAAGACAAAACGGGTAAAAATTCAAACTTTTTGCCCGCCGATCCGATTTTGGCTTGTTTTTGCCCTAAATTTTCAAATCGCCATATCTTTCGATCCAGAGCTCAGATTTTCACGTTATTTATATCAATAGAAATCTGGTGAAATTATCTACATGATTCCAGGGTCAATTTTTTATTTTAGTTCAGTTTGGAGAGAGGAAATCAAGAAACATCTTTGGCACGTGGTAATGGCCAGAAATGACGTTTCAACAACCAATTTTAATGCAAAATGGGTCGCATTATTCTTCAGCATGGCCAAAAATGTCAGGGCATGGGTCTGTAAGGACACCCATGCTGTTTTAATACATATTCATTCAATGGGGAATGGATCCCACGTTTTTTACATGTTTTCTCTCTCTTGGGCTCGACCCATGCATTGTAAAAGCCAGATTTGGCTCATTTTTTTAGGGTTGATCATTTTTTTTTGGACAGCAAGCTTCTTCTTTCACCTTCAACAAGTGATTTTTGTAAGTATCAGACCTTCTTCATGATTGTAATAGGTTTTTACCTCTTTGATGTTGCAAATGCAAGGATTTTGACAGTGAAAATGACAGTACAGACTCTATGATCAATTTTCAGTCCTTTGTTTGTATTGTCTTGCTTCATTTCAGACCTCTAATTACATCTTATCAGCCTATGTATGATGTTTCATGTTGCATTTCATGAAATTGTGTCAATTTTCATGAACAAGAAGTGTTCACCACTCCTTTGGTGTATCACCTATTAGTTTAGTTTCAATTTTTGCACTTTCTATCTCTGTCTCCTTGGAATCTAGAGTAGGATTAGGATTCAAACCTCTGTAATTGTGCAAATAACAGATCTGATCAGAGGAGTTTGAGGAACTAGCCTCTAATCTTGAGATTCCTCTCTCATTTTACAAGTCTCACACTTGGAGAGAGGTTTCAATGTTGTGCAATCACACTGGATGCCTGAAACATCAACTTAGAAACCTGATTTACATCTATGGGTGCTGCTGATTTGCTACAACAGCTACTTCATTGAGCATAGATTTACGGAGTAGGATCCTTCAGAAAATTCCTCTTGACAGTTTCTACATTATAGCCCGAGCAAAGATTGAGTCCCAGAGACCCCTTGAGGGGAAATTTTATGGTTTCTCACTAGAGGCAGATGGTCTTCTCAGGAATAGAGGTCAGATTTATGTTCCTAGAGACGAAGGCTTGAGGCAGGACATCTTGACAGAGGCACGTCGTGCACCCTATTCAGCCCATCCTGGGGTGAACAAGATGCATGCCACCTTGAGACAGTTATATCACTGGAGAGGACTTCACAGGGACATGGCTTAGTTTGTGTCACGCTGTTTAGAGTGCCAAAAAGTGAAGGCTGAGCATCAGCATCCAACTGGCCTTCTCTATCCTCATGCTATACCGGAGTGGAAATGGGACACCATTTCCATGGATTTCATTGTTGGGTTACCGATGTTGATATATCACCATGACGCCATCATGGTCACAGTTGATAAATTGACAAAATTAGCTCACTTTTCTTTGGTAAAGACCACATATAAAGCTAGTGTAGTGGAACGTGTCTACTTGGATGAGATCGTCAGGTTACACGAGATCCCGCGGAAGATCATTTGTGACCATGATCCTTTATACACTTCACATTTCTGGACTACCATGCAGTATGTTCTCGGGATGAAGATTAACTTCAGCACAACTTATCACCCTAAGACGGATGGATAGACTGAGAGGGTGAATCAGATATTGGAGGATATGCTCAGGATGTACGTGATGGATCAACAATCTAAGTGGGAGGAGCATTTGTACCTTGTGGAGTTTTCCTACAATAATAATTTCCAGAGTTCTATAGGCATGGCTCCTTTTTAGGCCTTATATGGTAAGGAGTGCAGGACACCCCTTAGCTGAGATAGGTTGGAAGATAGAGCATCTCTCAGACCAGCTCTTTTGCAGGACATAAAGTAACAGGTAGTGTTGATCAGGCAGCGACTGCAAGAGGCACATGATAGGTAGAAGAAGTACGCTAATTAACATAGAACCGAGCATAATTTTGATGTGGGCATGAAGGGTTTCCTTTATGTTAGGCCACATAAGATCCCGATCCATTATGGAAAAGGTTCTAAGTTAGCTCCTTGGTTCGTTGGACCTTTTGAGATCCTGGAGCGTATCAGCCCGTTGGCTTACTATCTAGCATTGCCACCCAGTTTGTCTCGTGTACATGATGTGTTTCATGTTTCTGTTCTTAGGAGATACATAACAGATCCTTCTCATGTGCTGGATTGGACATCATTACAGGTGTAGGATCAAGGGAAGGTGATGGTGGAGCCCGTCTGTATCATCAATCGCAGGACCCTGGGCCTTGGAGGTAGAGAGATTAATTAGTTACGAGTGCAGTGGGACAGATATGATGAGACTGCAGCCACTTGGGAGGATGCTACTGCTTTACGAGTGCAGTTTCCACATTTGTTCTAGTGACTTCCAGGAGGAAGTCGAGTCTAAGGGGAGGGGGATGTAGTGCCCACTTTCCTTGGACACTATTCAGATACTAATCCTAACACTATTGGTCACATTTTAGATATTATTATCTTTTGATTAGTATGATGGTTAGATGTTAGATCCTGGATTAATATTGATCTGGATTCAGATATTTTTCTTGATGATCATTGAGACATCAATATTATTATGTGGATGATGACATACTGGTTGACATGGACATGTTATTGCTTTTGATTGTAGACATGTGACATTGATATTATGAATAGCTATAGTATAGATATCTATTGGATGATGATATAGTTGCAGTTGAATTTAAATGATAAATGTTAAATTCTTGATAATGTTGTGATTTGGATTTAATAATTGTTTGTTTCTTATATCATTTGGATGTTCTGATATGGCCATGAGGCCGAAGGGGTGTATTTCATTTTGCAAGTTAAAAATCACAACAATGTCGGGGGACTGGAGACTAACCATATTGGAATTCAGTGTGAAATCAATAAGGTCACCATGGCAACTGTGTTTGAGTTGCATGTTGTGTTTTGTTAGGATTTTCCATGGGGGGATTTCCATTATTATGACCATGGGGTATATGTGTGCCTTATTTGTTGTGTCCCTTTTTAAAATTATTGGTGTATGTATTTCATTTGTAATGTGCTCTTTATTTTAATTATTTTAATGTGATAGTATAATGTGATAATCTTATAGTTAAATTTCAATTATATTAATTGGGATGTGGAATATAAATTAAATGTTATCGTCTTGGTTGAAAATGAAATTTGACTTATATATATTATAACCATGTGGTAAATAAATAAATATTTATAAAAGATTGTAATAAATAAATGTCATAAATATATATGCATGTGTAAGAAATTGTAAGAGGATGTAAGAGTTGTGTAAGTAAAATGATAGATTGTGTAAGGCAGATTTTGGAGTGTAGAACACTCCATCCTCTTCAAAACTCAAATTTAGCCTTGGGAGCCTAAATTGGAGGCTAGTGGGACACTTGTCCCACACCTCTCAAAAACCTCCACCAATCATGTTTAATAATTTGGAGTCAAAATCAACTTATTTTATTGCATTTTGACTTGATTTATTGTAAGATTTGTTTGCACTTGTCTTACAAATTTTAAATGCATTATTTTTTTTAGGATGGGAAAAATGAAGTGTGTAAGTGGTTTTGTCATTCACATTTATTGGGATTCAATTGCCTTGATTTTGATTGAATTTTGGGATGAGGAAAAATGATGTGACATCCCACTTGGAATCCACATCATCCTCTTCCACCCTCTCCTTTAAAATTGGAATTCCTCCTCATTTTGAGGTTGTTGAAAGTTGGAGATTTCACTCTTGGGTCAAATTTTCTTGCATTTTTGGAGCTTTCTTGGTGGAAGAAGTGGAATTACTTGTGTATGCATTCCTTTTGCTGATTAGGACTGGTTTTTGTGCAACAAAGAACATGATGTTTTGGAAGCAAGTCTCCATTATGGAGAGGTAGGCTCTCACTTTTTTAAAAATTTTGTTTTTCCCTCCTTTAGCATGAATTTTGAATGTAATTGTGTTTTGAATTCTTAGAGGGATGGGTAGAATTCTTAGGGCATGGTGTGGAGAGAATACTATGAGGTTTATCATAGGATGGATAAGGGATTTTCCATTTTATTTGTTCTTGGGAGGGAATGTTGGTTTGGGATCCACCTAGGAAAGGAAATTTCTTACATTTCCTACTTTGGGGGAGGTATAAGGGATAAATTTGGAGGACGGATAAGGAGGGGTTAAGGAGGGATAAGGTTTATGGGATTGTTATGATCATGGTGGTTTGCTCTTGGTGGATGCCCAAAATTCAACTTGGGAGGCATAAGGAGACCTCCATAGTTCTTGCTCTTGCTTGGCTTGCTTGCTTGGAGAAGGAGCCTTTGTTTTGTTTGTAATTTATTGTTGTAGTTGAGAACTACATCTTCTTTCTTTGTGTTTATTTGTGTTTGTGAATTTATGCTTATATGTGAAAAATCCATGTTGCCATGTGTTGTATCATCATGTTCCATTCCAATATGGTTGGGGCTCGAGGGCCAATGGGGAAAGATGGATTCTCTTTTCCCATTGGATGTCTTGGTTGGGTGGAGAGCGTTGCCTTTCCCCCTTCCTTGTTGTGATTCAAGTTGCAAGAATGAAGAAATCAACAAGCTGTTGTTTGAAGAAAGAAGAATATAGTTTGACAGTCATCCTTTTTGAGAAAACTCCTGTAACCCCTTCCCACATCGCGTGGATGAGTTGTATAATTTTGTAATGTGAAGCCATTATATGGTAAATGGAATTATAAAATTTAATTGAAATGCAAATATGAAATATTCTATTATCTGTATTGGAAAATACTGTTATACAATTGTAGATGTAACATTGAAATTCAAATGAAGAAATGATCTGTTGATGTAATGTTGAAAATAAATGAAATAAATATATTCCTTCCTCAATTTTAGTGTTGGATTTATATTTAATTGTAATTTTTCTTTAAATTGGACTTACTATTTTGAAATGTTATCTCTGTGTGAAAAGAAAATGCGTATTGAAGAGAAATACAACATTCTGTTCCTTGAAATTATTAAAATTTGAAATACCAAACATTTCCTTATTGTCTAAATGAGAAGATGGATAAATTAATTGTTTAGACAAGATTTGATAAGTTTACCACATTTTGGAAGTGTCAAATAAATCATTACAGTTGTTAATAAATAAACTTTGTTCCTTTTCTTTTCTAAATCTGACAAGTAAAATTTTATCTAATAAATGTGTAGTTCAGATCTATAACTTAAATTAAGTATTGAAACAATTCAATTTAGATGAAATACGTTATAAGGAATTCAATTTGACCTCAACACTAGAGAAAGACATTTTAGAACTTTACAAAATCAATTTTTGAACTTGCTGGACCACTTTCCCATCAAAGGATGTAAAATATATCAGTTGCAACTCAATCCACAAATTGAACCTTAAAAATAATCTAAAATCCACCCAATAGCATTCCTCCATGTTCAATTACATGTTGAAGAGAATAAATATCAAAATTGAATTAAATTTTATAAGTTGGAAACTGCTAGTTTTAAAATTATAAACCCTACAGACCGATTTCTTAAAATTGACCCTCTAAACTTCACCGAATTCTAAAATTAATTTTTTTTGTGCAAAGAGGACTCTGAGAGATTTATGGAAAGTCCAAGTTTTCCAAAAATGGAGCTTCCTATCAAAAGTTATGGCCATTTGAAGTTTTACTTCAAAATGGCCATCCCAAACCAAAAACGAAATAATTTGACCTTAGAAAAATTTAAATTTTGAACTTTGGAAAAAGTTCCGCGGCCCTGCCACCCTCTCATCCTATTAGAATTTTCCACGTGGCAGAGTGGTGTGCGGATCAAAATGGAAATCTTGACCTTTTTTTTGCTTTGGGAAAAATTTCACTTTTCTCTCCGAAACCCCGCGGACCCGCACCAATCATGTTTTGACACGTGGCAAGGAGGGCCCATGGATTTAGAAATGAAAACTTAACTTTTTTCCCTTTTGGAAAAAATTCACTTTTTCCTCCACCAACCCTTATCCCCACAATGAATAGGATGTTGACATGTTTCCCCATGGGTGCACGGGTCCATGCAATTCTTTTAACCTTTTAACCCCATGGATGAAAAATCCAAATTCCCTTCGCCGGCCCACAGCCAATCACAAAGTGCCACGTGGCCATTTGAGCAAGTGCGGAGGCACGGAGGAAAAATTTTCCTTTTCAAAATTGAGACTTTTTTTTGGGAAAAATTTCAAATTTTTCCCCGTGACCCGCTCACCCGCACCAATCACGTGATGACACATGGCATTTGGGAAATTTTTCCCAATTTTCTCCCTAACCCTGCAGACCTACAAGGGAAAATTTT